>DWHP01005157.1:0-12099 GCA_018247895.1 Parnassius honrathi
CCTTAATACTCATTGTTTTCGGTAATCCTTGCGCCTCGTGAACCAAAGGTTCGACTCCCAACAAAAGACTACTATAATATTATTATTGTATACTTATATGTACTATAATATCGACCTCAATACAGCAAACAGTAGTTTGGTTTCCGATGAACTACTTAAGAGTCGACGGTGCTATTGAAGGTTTTTAAGGGAGTGAAAAACGAAGTTACAAGCCACATGGTAGAAGAAGTTATATGCTTAGTCTCATCACCATCCACAGCCGTATTCCATACACCGAAGTGACTACTGATGGATTGTTACCTCTGAGTACTGATAAAATGACCGCCTACCACTCTTTATACTCATTCAGTCAGACAATATACTATCTCTTTTATTTGGTTAATAAAGTTTTAAATTCAGTATTTAAGACCCGTGTTGTTCGCCGTATAAATTTAATGCTTTTGTGTTAAAATTTCCTTAGTAAGAGAAAGAGGATATAGAAGGGATAAAGAATAGCACATCAAGGCTCTAAGTTTAAAGCCATACGGTATTACACTTTATAAAACTAGCAATGCTGTTTACACTACTAATACTTTCCTTGACCACTCCAATTAAGGCCTAAATACTTGTACTAGGATTGGTTCACGACAGGAATGGCGGATTTAAAGCCACGATTTCTGATACTCGCGGTCTATATCCGTATGTACGTTACGTACTTATGTACGTTGTGCGTATGTGTATATAATCAATGTAAATAAATTATGTAACACATGGTGATATTATTGCAAACGTGCCTTTTATGGTGAGTGACTAACAACTACGCCATACGTGGTAGAGCCACGCTGCAGCTATATTATGGTTGTAGCACGAATGGATCGGCTCGACCGGAGGATCACGCTCTCACAGAATACCAGCGTAAAATAGCAGCTTAATACTGCTGTGTTTCGTATGGCGAGTTTAGAGATCCAGAGACCCTTTTTTAATGGAAACGAGGCGTTCCATTTTAGTCCTCAGGGGTGATAACGCATCTGCGTTTTGATTTGTCAAGGATAAATGTGGATGTCTATGGGCCACAGCATCCACTTACATCAGGTGGACTGTGTGCTCGTCCGTAACCCTTATTCTATAAAAAAACTTAGATTGTGGCATATCTATTACATGGGTTACATACATATATGGGTTATGTACACGCGTTTCTGTTTCTTCATTATAAAAACTTCATTATAATTATTGCAGCATCAAAGACTGCATCAAAACAAGGTCCTGTATTTCCATTTTGCATGTTATATAAGGTCATTTAAAGATGTAATACAATATAAAAATACTAGGTGGCGTCTAAAAGAACCCGCCATCCAATTTCGTCCTGTGACTACGGTAAATGAAAATATGACAACCATAGAGCCTCCGATAGCTAGTGATATAAATCGTTTCTTATTTATACCGGAAAGCAGACCAATGCAGCAAGTGAATAAATATGTTTAAGCTATTTAATTAGTATGCACTTTACAAAATTAATTTTAGCGCACGTCATTAAGCAGCCAATTGGCTCAATTTCCTTCGTCTCGATCCTTACAAAATATACATTTGTCACTCGGGAATAGTGTAGTGTACCTTTTTATAGTTCCTCTACGCGATGGGCCAGCCCTGGCCTGCGCATGCGATGATTGAAACGCATCTACATTCTACACTATGGCGACATTCAGTTGTGATCGAAACGATTTTTTGAGATGGACGTGGAAGAATTAGCCGCTGCAGAAATATTATCTATACAACACGTCCCGTTATTTACTTAATGTGCACAAGAATAGAGTTATCAAAAAGAAATGGCGTAGAAGAAGACGGTGGATGTTATCTATCCATCGCAATATAACTAAATATGTCCTAAGTTAATTTAGTTTTTTTAGACAAAAATAATTAAATAATTATAACTAATAATTAAATAAATAATTATTAATTAATCATTAAAAAATCATGTATATGTTCTGATTTTAGTAGCCCTATGATTAAAATGTAAATTATAGCTTCATTACGAGGCCCCATATTTCTCATTTTTAATTCGTTAATTAATTAACAAAGCACGAACTTCCACACTCAACCGTCGAGTGCGTACGACCAGGGGGGGTACAGTACAGTTCCATAGTAAGGCATTTGACCGTAGATTTCGTATTTCGTAGAATAATTACTTATTTGTGGTGCTATGTACTAGCCAGTAAATATTCAGCAGTTTATGGTGATTAGTCGTTTTACTTAATCGAATGAAGTCTAGTGTTAGTGTTACTGAAAATGGTGTGTCCTAAGATGCCTCCGTAATCATCTAAAATTGAGTGCCCATGTGTATTTTTAAATTTCTGTGTATCAATTAACTGTCAATAATATAATTAAATCTCTATGAAAATAAATGTTTTATTTCTAAACTTAGAAGTATTTCTGTGTTCCATTCGTATCAAGGCTTAGCTAATTGTTAAATTTAATCTTACTCATGTTTCTTGATAATTAAATTTTGAAAAATTCTGAAATGTTTGTTTATTTATTACTATTTCAATTCATTTATTACTATTATATTCATTTTTACTATTTCCCTTCCAATTTTCTACATTCAGATGTAGAAAGTTGAAATGGAAATAGTATGTAATAAATAAATTTAATATGTAATATTGAATGTGAGGGTGAGCAATGAGCATTATACATATACACACGCATATTTTCACAGAGCATTATCGTGTGAGTAAATTAGAATACACACACACACACACACACACACACACACATATGTACATTATAGTTAGCGTAACAATCATCAGGTGGCGCTTTTTCCAAGGGGCACCAGTTTTACTCGCAAGAGGGCGGCACTCTTTTTCCATAAATATTTACTGTACTCTTTGCAATGGTCGAATGTCATTGAATACAAAATGGTGGCTGGTATCAGAATATGTTGCCAGTATTTACTTATATTGCAAGACTATTTCATAGATACTACTAAAATACGCCGTTACTTTCATAATAAAAGCGTCGCACAATTGGAAGATGTTAGGACATGTCTTTAATACACGATTAAACATAAAGTTACTGCAATCAAAGTTATTTTTATAAACAGGATTAAAGAAAATATATTAGAAAAAAAATTAGTATCATTTTTGGAACCCTTGTACTTTTTTTAAAAAATCAACACTGCATTGTACTGTAAAAGTCAGCATTGTGAAACTGTTATTTTGTATGGGAGACAAATATCACACCCCTAGATCGGGACATTATTTAAGAAATCAAAACAGTAAAACCAAGACAATAAGTCTTAAGCAGTTTCAAGCAAGTTAAACTTTAATTTTTTTAATCGAAATAGTATTTAGGGTATACAAGTTTTTTAAATAGATCTAAAAAACGCAGGACATCATTTTTTACCGACTCGTAGAAGAATTTGCTCCTTTTACCCACATATATATAAATATGGTGATTGATTTTTTTTACGTCACTACATCTATTATTATAGATGTAGTGGGGAATAAAATTAGTTGACATCATGTATTTTACCGTTTATTATTGTTATTACTATTATATGAATATTTTTTAAAAATTTCATTCCTCCTTAGGCTTCTTCATATTATCTGTTAATTGTTGACATTTTTTATAACAATTCAAATAACATGTTAAGATTATTAACATGACTGCTGCTGGTATACCGAGTAGAACACATAAAATATCCAGACATAAGTACTGGTAGAGAGGCACGTCAGCTGCTGCTGACCTGAATGTTAGGTTTTGATAGCGGGCGGCGAACTCTGTCCAATGTACCGCACTTTCCATAGCCGAGGTCGGGCGGTCGAGCCACGCTCGTGATAGTAACTTAACCTTAGCTCGAAACCTGTGTATTCAATTTCATTTATTACAATATGCAACGGAATATGTTTATGTAGCTATCAAATATCAGCACTAAGTATTTTTAATCAAAAATATCAATCTTTTAGGCCGTCACTTGCTACTTACCAATATGTAGTTATAAAATAACCACTGTTTAAAGGAAGACGAACTAATGTGTTTAAAATATAATGAAATTAAGTTAAAAGGTTATGCTCTTCTTACCCAGGATTTAAAATTGTCTTGAACTTTTCTAAAAGACTTTCTCCTGTGAGATCTCTGAGTTCAATTTGAACTCCGAGACCACTTTCTTCAACTGCTGCAGCATTTGCTGGTTGATCACCAAAAATAGGCATTGCTAATACTGGAACTCCATGATACAGTGCTTCTGTTGTTCCCAGTAGTCCACAGTGCGAATAAAATGCTACCACATTCGGGTGAGCTGTCGATTAACATTAAAAAAATATTAAAATATTTGACTAAAGCACGAATCTGAATGTATTTAAATAATGTTGCTTTTATACCTAGTATGTCATTTTGTGGTAACCAATTAGATATGTATATATTTTTTGGATTTCCTGGTAAAGTTTTTTCATCCCACTTCCAAATAATTCTTTGAGGAAGTTCCGCAAGTGCGCTTAAAATACTTTCTATTTTATCTCTAGGCATTGAAGTTGCTTTTAGCATAGACCCAAAACTTATATAAATCACCCCGTGTGAAGATGCTTCTATGAACTTGCGTAAGTCCTAAAAAAGACAACGAGGATAAAACGTTACTTACCAGTAGAATAACGTATTAGAGTAATCTTTATGTCCGTCATTATAAAAACAAATATGTTGTTGTGATTGTTTTTGGGTAACATTTCAGTTTTCAATTTGAATATATTATGTTCTGTTTTTGTATGTATGCTATGCAATACTAGGGCGTAGTTACCGCCGTATGAATGATACGAGGCTCCTGGCTACAGGGGCGCCGAACGTGTGTAAGCAAAAATTCGTAAAATGTTATCCACAATCTCACTCAAACTCTTAGGCCGTAATTTTCGAAAAAAAAAACATATCATCAAATAGTGCCCAACCTGCCTAAAGAAGACCTGTCAAAAATTTGCCAGTTTTCTGTAGTTTTATGATACACCTCGATAACAGAAAATTATGATAATGTACCTAAATAACTCAAAATCTGCGAGTTCTTTTTGGGATTTACAGCATTCGATTGTTGTGCACTGCTTAAAACTGTAATTTTAAATATCATAAAATAATACGGAATTGATTTGCGCAAATGTAAATGACAGGCTTAGGATGGGGCAAATGTAAAGTCGGTTGTTTACAAACCCTTATAAAATAGCATGCCCCAAATGCCGATTATATTCATCGTCCGTCACACGCAATAAATTCAATTTTAAACGATGCTACGAAATGCGTTCCCAGTATCATTTTTTTCGATAATTTGAAAAAGAAGGGTTACACAAAATTAACAGTGTTTATTATAGCCCCTAAACTAGGATATTATACCTGTATTTCAGAGACCTAGAAATAATGGTTGCCTAGACGGGGTGGATAATCGGAATTCATATACATTATTTTTCTTTCGATTTTCTTCGAATTTTCTCCCATTGCTGTGTACAGTCATTTATAGATATATTATGATAAAAACTGGCCTAACAAGATACTTAGTAGAGGTCAACGCTGAAATTAAAGGAATACATCATAGGATTACAGATTTATTGGAATCTTGGCATAAAATAATTTAAAATAAAGACAAAAATTCATGAGTAACGTTTTTGGAATGCTTGCAGAAAACGCTTAGATCTTCGCTTAAACATCTGTTGTGACAAAGAAATTTATAATACAATTGCAAATGTACTTTAAAAGTGACCAATTTGTCCAGGATATTAAATTACGTCTACTCAATAATGAAACTGGTCCAAGTAATTGCCTGGACAAATTGCAGAATTTATAAATTACGCAATAATATTATTTAAAACGAGGAATTTTAATTTTAATTAATTTTATTTTAATTTTGCATAATGAATGGACTTTAATAAGCTGTAACGGTGACGGTAATGGCAATACATAATACATTTTTTGATAAAATTTTTGGTTATTAAAAATTAATTAATAATTAAAGTGTCTGTATTGGACTGTACTTGGGGTAAATAGTCGGAAGAACAAATAAAAGTGAACTCCGATTATCAACCCCGTCTGAGGTGGATAGATGAACACGCGTTTGCTAGTATCCACTCTAAGATTTTAGGGTTGATAAACGGAATAACCCACATAGTATACTATTTTAACAATAGTTATAAAACACCTGTCAATGCTGAGTAACGATTCATCTAAATAATATAAAATTAGCCTTAAAAAGGTGTCGTACTAGATGGTCTCCAAGAAACGATGCTTTATCAGCTATAAGGAAAAGCATAATTAGATAATGAATTATATTAATCATGAAAAGTTATTACCAACTAAATTTAATACCCACTAAAAAGGTTAACGTGACGAATGTAAAAATAAAGTTACCATTTTTAAGAGCTACAAGTTTATAGTAGCCTTTTTTATTCACTTTATTAAGATATTACACATTATTAATCCTGTTTCTAAAACACTACATCATGAACATAATGACTTACAGAAACCTAACATCATCACGGGTTGACTTAATGCCTCGAGTGAAGTCAGCCCTTTGCATTCTTTTGATTAGGGATACAATAAATAGTAAATAATAATAATAACATTTTTCTAAGTAATCTTTTGAATAGACTGAGCGACTGCTTTTTAAATTTATTAAAGATTTCGGAGCCTCTGAGACTTAAGTAATGTATTCGAAGTATTACAACTACTTCGAATACATTTAATATATATATGTACCACACAAGCTCATTGAAAAAAACCTAAGGAATCGTGTATTCATTTGCAATTCCCTACTAAAACATAATAAACCACTTTTGCAAAGCTTAATCACTGGTGATGAGAGTCAATCACCTACAACAAGATCGTGCAAAAAAGATCATGGTCAAAGGGTAGTCAAGTCCACAGACTGTAGCGAAACCCGGATTAACACGCAGTAAGGTGATGCTGTGTGTATGGTGGGATTAGAAGAACATCGTTTATTAGGAGCTTTTACATCTGGGCAGAAACATCCATTCGGATCTCTACTACCGTTGGTAGTATCCACTCTATAATACTTACTAGTTGTTGAACTAGTAAGACTCAAGCAAGAAATTGAGAAAAAACGGCCGGAATTGACCAACAGAAAAGTGGTCTTTCATCATGATATCGCCAGACCACACAGATCTTTAGCCACTCAGCAAAACTTCAGAGAGCTTGGTTGGGGAAGTGTTAATGCTTCCGCTATATAGTCCTGACCTTGCACCCTCGGATTTCCACCTGTTTCGGCCTTTTCAGAATTCTATGAAAAGTGTTAAGAGAGGACTGTCAAAACTACTTGTCGTATTTTTGATCAAAAATTCCAAAATTTCCACAGCGATGGGATTATGTCATCTACCTACAATATGGCAACAAGTTATTGCACAAAATGGCACATATATATGTTATAATAAAATGTAATAAAACTTTGAAAAAAAAATGTGTATATAAAATACGAACAAAATTTTTCCCCGACCTATTAAGTTCGCCGAACAATACAAGAAAAATTTATATTTGATTTAAATTGTTTGGTTAGCTTAGTTCCTAGGAGTATTAATAGCAATTATTAACTTGTAATCAATATATAATTATTTTAATCAATGCGAGCGGTTTTGAGCCTTTCATTTGGGCCTCCCAACAAATTTTGATACAGGGACCGTCTAAGGCACGTTACGCCTTTGACGCGATATCGAACCAAATCTGAACCGATTTTTTAATTATTTTTTGATTACAATAGGTTATAATTAATTAATTAACTTCAGGGGTGGTCTCATATAACTTTGACGAAAATACACAACCCCTTTACCTTTTTTTAAATAAAAAATGCGGTCTAGGTGCGACCCGAAAGGTCCACACGACTAATTTCCCAGTAAAAAGAATAAAAAAATATCATATGTTTTAATATTTTATACAATTTTTCATTCGGCACAAAAAACGACTTGATCGATTTTGCTCAAAATTTAATGAGGTCTAAGTTACATAATTATACCTTAAATGAAACTGGTCCCATGGCAATATCACTCTTTGTTCTCGAGATACACGAGGCGAAAATTGAATCCGAACGTATATACATACATACGTCCATACATGCGTATATGTGCACACACGGACATCCTCTTAAAAACCATACTATTCGGCTCTAGAAGCCCTGAAACGTGAAGATATGTTAAAATTTCCAATTTGCAAAATCGAACCCATTACAATAACTTCCCACTGGGAAGTTAATAAAATAACATTTTAAAATTGTTGTTGTAGTGTACCGAAGAAATAAAGCTTTAGAATTAGTTGTTAAATTGATTTATTCGATCTCGACAACAGCGCCACCTACCGGTTCTAACTGCGAATCTAAACCATCTAGGGACTAACTTACTAAAAGAATTCATCAAAATTAGTGCGGCCATTTTCGAGTTTTAGCGAGACTAACGGACAGCAATTGATTATTTTTTATATATAGATTATACGAAGTTAGGTATGATTAGGACATGTATATATAAGACATATGCACACAAAAATATTAAGAAGCAAACAACAATGATATTACATTTTTAATTAATTGAAGAGCGATTAAATAAATGAAGACCGCTAATTATAACATTTATGGCAAGATTACTTACGAATAAATTCGTAATACTAACGTTAGTGATAGCTCCTGTTTATACCTACTGTTAATGCGCAAACTTGTGTCTTCTGAGGGTTAAATTGGACTTGCTTTAGTCGCCCCCAATCCTAAACTTTGTTCAGCAAAGACTCGACTTCAAACACAAGTTTGTCCCGGTACTCGGAGGCGTTTTCCCGAGAAATATTGGCACGGCCGGTGTACAGAGCGTCACCAGTGCTGTCATCTGCATAGGAATGAATGTTGCTGGTTTGCAACATATCATTGGTGTGCGGAAGAAACAGCGTTGGTGATAGCACGCAGCCTTGTGGAACACCAGCATTAATTGGCTTGTAATCGGAGCTTGCAACGTCTACAACGACCTTGATGCTCCGATCTGCAAGAAAGCTGGTGATCCAATTGCACAATTTCTCGGGAATCCCATAGGAAGGAAGCTTCGAAAGAAGCGCTTTGTACCAAACCCGAGCAAAGGCCTTCGCAATGTCTAAACTAACGCCCGCCCCCCCCTTGGACTCTACCACCGCGGCCCATCTATGAGTCAGGTAGACCAGAAAATCACCAGCTGATCGAGAACGACGAAAACCGTATTGGCGATCACAAACCAGCTGGTGATCCTCAAGGTACCTCATGAGCTGGCAGCTTACAATGGATTCCATTGTTTTGGAGAGGTTTGGGTCTGAGCGGTCGCCTTTTTTATGGATCCGGTGGACGAAAGCCGTCTTCCATGATTTTGGGACTACGCCTAGAGAGTAGGAGTACCGGAAAAGACGCGTTAAGGCCGGTGCCAACACTGAAGCACACGTCCTCATTACAATTGGGGGATACCGTCAGGCCCACTCGACTTACAGATGTCCAGGGAGAGGAGTGCTTTGCGAACCGAGCGCTGTGTGAACCGCACCTCAGGCATGGAGCACTTACACCGCTGGATTGTCGGCGGCATACTCCCCCGTCATCGAAAGTCGAATTGGACGCAAAGAAAGAGCCTAGCAGATCGGTTTTCTCCTTTGCGGAATGGACCAGTGAGTCGTCCTACCTGTGTAGAGATGGAAGAGATGGCTAACAGAAATTCCCTTGGACAGCTTTGGCGAGAGACCAGAATGCACAAATTCCAGAAGGAAGGCGAACTAGTTTCTTGCCAATTCTGCCTATGTGGTCTGACTTTGCCTTGGAAATGACTCTTTTTAAGGACCTGGAAGTGGAATTATACTTCTTTTTCAGAGCGCTGGTGTTTGCATCCCGAGACGTTGACGCTTCAGCCCAGGCTTGGTAGCACTCTTGCTTATAGCATGATGCTATTACATACAGGAGCGACCAAACCATAGCTGAGATTTGTTTCCGATGGGCACTACAGAGGAAGGAATAAAAAGTTCCATACCCTGAAGTACCACATCACACAGAATCAGCAACAACGTTAAGATCGTCCGGCGAGAAGCAAACGCGCCCCCAAATTTACTGTCTCATAACGCCTGTTTGTTATGTTAAATAACCTACACGGTAATTTGTATAATTGCGCGACTTTCCGTAAACGTTCACCGAGCGAACGTTATAAAATAGTCAAAGCCAATAAATAACTCATGTTCGAATTGTTTAAGTAACAGGCATCGCGTCGCTAATTGTATCTCTAGTTCAGTATGTAATAAATGCCACAACAGACATCACACATTGTTGCATTTTGAGTGTTACCATATTCGCGTTAAGCAAATCTGAGTGAGACTCCATCCACCAAGGTCGACACTTCCAACGGGCGATCGGTCGACATTGCTCTGTACTCACTTTCGAACATGACAAAAGCTGATCGCGTTCCGACCACCGTGTTGCTGGGTACAGCACGTAACATAGTTAGAGATGTGCATGGAAACGAACGGAGCGTTCGTACGCTATTAAGTAGTGAGTCGCAAAGTAACTTTATAAGTTTATAACGCAGTAGTGTTATCAACGTTTGGGATTATTGGTAAACAAGACGCCTTCAGGTCCCGTAGTAAAGGGTATTAGAGGCTTCGATAAAACGGTTCAAGGTTCGATAAACTTAAAATTTTATTAAAACGCAGTATTAATTTTAATATAAATTCATTAGTAGTAGATAAGGTCACTGAGCGCCTGCCAACCGTTTCGGTCGACGCTTCCGCAATGACCAATTATCGAAATTGATCATTTCGCTTTTGCGGACGACACTTGCTCCGTCCCTGGAGATATTGATATGCTCATCGGGGCATCTATCGTCCCTCACCTTTTATTACCGCACGTTACGCATTAGTAGGTTATGTTATTGTAGGTTCCGCTCCTATCATTGATAATATTTCGGCAACCTCTTATTGTTGCAGTGCTGTTGAGCCGCACGAGTTGTTAGTTCGCAAATTTTGGGAGATGGAGGAGGTGAACCTCCGCCTATACTTAGCCCGGATGATAGATTATGCGAGGAAATTTATGTCCTTTGACCCGAAGGAGCCTCTAAAGGTGTTTGAATTTAACCGTTTTGGTTTAAAATCAAGCCCATTTCATGCGCTACGTACGGTGAAACAGCCCGCTGCTGATGAGGGTTCCTCTTACCCTAAAGCTGGGAAGGCAATTGAGAGTGGTTTGTATATAGACGATTTCGTATACTCGGTCGATAATGTAGTGGAAGCTATCTCAACCACCGCCGAAGTTATAAGACTCACGAAAGCAAGTCAATTCGATCTCATCAAGTGGACTAGTAATTCGAGTACTGTTTTGGATACAATTCCACTTTCACACCGCCTTTCGACTATAAAAGAAGTCGACGATTCTGATACGCACAAGGTGCTTGGTTTGTGTTGGTCACCCGAGTCCAACGTGTTTAGTCTTAAAGTAAACCCGCCAGCGGAGACGTGCATAAAGCGCATGATATTGTTATGCGTTGCTAGATTATGGGATGTCATGGGTTTTGTAGCACTGGTGGTGTTGTACGCTAAGTTTTTGATTAAACAACTTTAGTTAAGTGAATGTGATCGGGATGACACGCCACCCGATAACATTATTCGTTTACGCGTTTTAGGGAGGAACTGTCACTGTTATTGGGTTTGCAGATGTTAGCGAGAAGGCTTACGGGAGGGTTGTATATTTTCACGTCCAGAACAATGGTAGGAATTTGGTCAATCTCATTAGCTCTTAATCAAGGGTTTCCCCTCGTAAGGTTGTCTCTCTCGCGCGCCTAGAGCTTTTCGTAATTTTGGTTCTTGCCAAGCTTATCACCGTTGTTGCTGCTGCATGTAGTGACTGAATTCACATAGATAAAATATTTTCCTTTTCCGACTAACAGTCGCTCTATGTTAGGTACATTCTTCACCCCAACGTTGGGATAGTTTCGTCGCGAACCGAGTGGCTAAGATCCAGGACGAGTTAGGATCACAGAATTTCAAACATGTGCTCGGTATAAAAAATCTTGCCGATTGTTTATCTTGTGGACTTAGTCTGATACAAATAATAGATTACCCGCTTTGGTTTCAAGGACCTTCTTGGATTTACTTAGCACCCTCGCAGTGGCCCATAGC
>DWHP01005158.1:0-12099 GCA_018247895.1 Parnassius honrathi
GAAACTAGATTAAAAATAAATTTATTCAATCACTTTCAGTACAACTAGTTGAGCTGTCGTTGTTTAGATTAATTATTGTTTGATTTTAAATAATGCAGATAAAATTAATGTCTTTCAAATGCATCCGTAATCAATTTTTTTGTTTTTTCTATCACTTGCCCAATGTGACTTGGGCGCATGCTTCAAAGAATATAGAAGAAACAGTCCAAAAAGTTAAAGCCGAGTCATAAAATAAAGAAAAAAAAACAAAATCACAAAACGCACACAGAGTAAGCTCCCGAAATGGCGTGAGATTGAAATTACGTAGTACTTTTTTCAGCGAGGCCTGGTGTTTATGAGTTTTTTTCCAACACAAATTTACGTTGACAAAGAAATAAGCTTGTTTTATTCATGATTTATGTAATTTAAGGTATTTTAAAAATAAAAATTTAATTAAACAAATAATACATTAAAAGTTAATGATTCGATTATTTGAATATTTTTGCAGATTATTCGCATAACAATAAATTTTAATCATCCAAACACTACGGCAAGGTACATAGCGACATATCATTGAAACGACGACAAGTAAAAAAGTTGATACTGGTTATTTTTGTAATATTTTGCTTTGTTTGAAAGATTGGATTTTAAATTAGTGATAAAAAACTATACACATTGTTATGAAATACAGATAACTTCATAATTCTTCGCATTTACGTAAAAGGTTCTTTTAAACCGTGTGAGTACGCTTGTGTAAAGTTATTGCGGAATGATTTATGTGAAACGTAAAAAGGTACTTCTTATATATGGTTGACTGTAGAAGAATAAAATATATATTAGTACTGTACACACCGTATGTTATGGTAAAAAAAAGAAAGGCAGATAGACAGCAGTGACATTTATGGGGCTCCATTGCACCCTTCGGTACGGAACCCTAATAACGCGAATTATAATTTTCATTAGTCTTTAAACAGCCCACAACTGAACATGAACCTCTCCCTCGGTAATTAAGATAGTAACAGGATAGTAATCATAATATTATCTTAACTCGTTGTTATTGTTGCTGCTCTGGGTATTTTAAAGTTTGTTAAAGATAAAGCCTAAATACGTCCCGCAGCTGGGCACAGGCCTCCTCTCATTTCTAAGAGGGTTTTAGGGCAATGAAATGTTCGCCGCGCTGCCTCAATGCGTGTTTGCGAAATTCACATGTTCGAAACATTTTTTTCTTATTTCTCAGACACGCAAGTTTCCTCACGATGTTTTCCTTCAACGCCGAGCACGTGGTAAATTACATCGTGGTATTTACATCTGTTATTCTTTTAATTATGGTTGTACCGCCATCTACCGGTTAAAGATCTATCTTTTTACCCTTGAAACGACTTAGGGGGTGACTTCCTTATGTCGCTACCATATGACTAGTTTGCTTATTTAGAATTGTTGAAACACTGCATCACACTAAAATACATAACTTAATGACGAAAAAAATCATGACAAAAAAAACAAGTTTGAATATTAGGTAATTAAGATGTTTAAAAAACGACATCAACGTTTTTTTATAATAAGTAAATAAAGAATAAGTGAAACAATTTTTCTGACGTTAACAATTTAAGAAGTTAATACAACGTAAGATATAAAGCGAATTGAGGTAAATACAATTTCTGGCCCGAAGGTATTTTATTTCAAATGCCTTATTTTAACAAGATTTCCCTGACACGGGAAAATTGTTATGAAGACAAAGACTTTCATAAAGTATAAACTCACGGCGAACGCCTCTGTACAACTGAGTATGAGTAGCTTTGTAGTAAGAAATTAATAATATCAAAGCTTTTAATTAGGCTTCGTCCGTAATGAAATACCTGACCCTTTGAATAGGATGCGATATTTACTTTCGCAGCGACGCAGCGTGACGTTTTTAATAAATATATATTACACATTTCTACGGAATATATATCTGATTAATTAATAATTCCTCTGTTTTATTACGTAGCTACCTCTTCTTCAGCCCCTAAAAGTGTTGTATTGTAATTGTAGGATTGTAGGTTGTAAGAAGGATTTGCTCTAATCGTCACTCTGGGGTATGTCAAGGGTAACCCTAAATATCGAAAAATCGATGAAAAGATTTCTGATATATTAAATGGAAGAGTAATAGGTTATTTTAAGTTCTTTAACAATCATAAAAAACATTTCGTAATTTTTTGTTTTGGGTAAAAATGTAATCCAGAAATTTATAGTCACCATAGAAAACTAGCATGATAAAAAACTTCATTGCCTCTTATAAAACTATTAATTTTAATTAAAATTTCAAAACTCTTATAAAATCTAGTTTCTAATAATAAGTGTTCCCACCTCTTAAACTATTTACACGTCGACATCGATTGTTCGTACTTAAAATTAAATTGTCAATGTCTTGCTGCGATATGAGGTCCCTTGATGATGTTCTTTGCAAGTGTTCGTAAAGTTGTTGTATCGTCGTCAAATTTAGCGGGAAATTTCTGAAAGCTTTTCGTTGTAACATGACCTGGGCATGCTCGATAGTATTTAAGTTGGGCGTCTGTACTGGCCAATTTAAAACCGGAAAATCGTGATCTCGGAAAGCGTCCGGCACCCACCGTGCCGTATGGGAAGGAGCATTATCATGCATGAGTAGAAATTCCTGGCCCATTTGGATTCTGTGTCGGACAATAACAGGCTCTTCCACCTCCTCGTGGTATTTTTGTGCAGACATGCTGCCTTGGATCTAAACGAGCTGGGTTCGTCCGCCAAGACGAATTCCTGCCCACACCATGATTACCTTACCTTGGTATGAGTGGACCTCCTGAGGGTGCCGTAGTCGGCTAATTCTCCCTGTAATTCCTCAAACGCGCGTTTTTCGTGAATCCGGAAAAAATCCAAACCGGGACTCATCGGTGAACAGCATCAAAGACCATTGTTCGTCTCTCCATAGTAAATGATTCCGAGTTTACGAAAGCCGCCGACCTCGATTGCCACGTCGCAATGCTGGAACACGTAGTGGTATTCTGGCATGAAGACCAACTTCATTTTTATATTTCTGTGAATTTCACGCAACCTCCTTCGTATGGTTTGGTCGCTAACCACCAGTTGGTAGTCCTCATGGAGCCTTTGTAGCATTTGTATCATTGTGATATTGGGTTGTCTTCTGGAGGTCATTTGGAGAAATCGGTCCTGTATCTGCGTAGTAACATAATATCTATCCGTGTGTTGTATGATCACAACATTGATATCAGGTTTTGGCTGGTGCGTAAGGTCTCAGCAACGACGCGTTGAATAGCACCATTTTCTAACATGCCCACGGCTCCTAACATTTCATTTCGCCTCAAATGCCGACGTGACGTGACTCTTAAAGCTCACACGGCACGTTAAATTAAAAAAGAAAAACAATCTAATCCCTTTTCATCAATTAATATCAGTAGAACAATTTCAATTTTGCTTGATGTAAGAAATTACATTTTTGGCACCGTATTTTGTTTTTTTATTATTTTTTATTTACATATTTAAATTTTGAAAAAAGAATAGGAGATGTTTCAACCTATATATAAACTCCTTATGGAAACTAAGAAGATTTTAAACTACAAAGTCGTAAATAATTAAGGAATCCCCAGATTCAGTTGATGTGTTTATATATTATATTATGTACGAATGATTCGCCTCAGCTGAAGAAGGATCACGCTCCTACAGAATACCAGCGTAAAATAGCAGCCTAATGATGCTGTATTTTGTATGATGAGTAGAGAGAGCATCGCCATTTTGATCCTTAATACTATAGGTGATAGTATCCACTTACCATCAGGTGGACTGTGTACTCATTTGTTTCCCTTGTTCTATTAAAAGACACGACCAAGCTTTAAATATATGCGGATCCCAAGTTACAGGATTATCTTAGTTTGGGGTAAAACAGATAATATTTGTATATCTTATCTCAAACATTGTTTAGCTGTTTAGCTCACTGTTCTTGCTTACATTTGTTAAATCTATATGTCAATATAATTTATTATTGTTAGATATTATTATACACAAATACAATACTCTCACACGCACGTATATGTGGACGTCGCATGAATATTATATTGAATTCTGTAAAACGTTTATGCTACATGGAAGTTTTTTCAAAATGTTACCAATATGATAAGTTCAGAATTTCGTACCGGAAGTATCGTAAGCCTCGGGATTAACCATTAATTACTCGCAGGGAGCTGATCTTACGCAGGTAAGCAAACTTTGCTCCCCACTGCCATCTTGTGGTCTGTCGCTAAGCCGTGTAAGGGCTTTTACACATTAAGGTTTTCTTATATAGAAGAAAATGAGAATGGGATGTTGCTACCGAAATAGGCCTAATCGCTAAACACGTTATGTTAAATACCGATCGAAGTACCAGAAGCGAAGGTTTCTCACCTCAGATCACCGGTATGGGTATTTTAAATCTAGTGTATTATACAAATATGGTTATACCACCATCCACCGCATTAGGCTCTTACATCACCCACTGGATAAAATGGGGTGATGGATTTCCTAAGACGCTCATCAATCACTGAATGCTGACGCCAGCATATTACAAGAAAGGCAGAAATTTGTGATGATACTTTTTTGGCTTTTAATACATTATACGTACTTATATTTATATCAAAGACGTCCATGTTGTTATTGTAATTAATATTTTTACAAGCAACTCCGTATGTGTGTAGAAACCTTAATGTTTGTAATTATCTCAGCAGGATACCCGGAGCTGGGATACTCTCGTTTGGACGAAATGATTAAATTACTACATAACACTAAGACAAATATCTTGCGTCCGTTTACATTTACCTACAAACGTATCCGAAACTGAGTATCCTGAAGCGGTTTCCTGAGGATATTTGCAATAAACACGGGAAGATTGCAACGCTAACTTATTATACTAATTGTTTTCACGAGTATTTTCTAGGTAGTTGGCAAGCGTACTCTTTGCAGACACAGTAGGTACACTAATTGTGTATAGCGTGCACATAAACCATATTTTATAAACAGGTTAACTGTAAAACTAACCAATAGTTTACTAAAACAAAACAAAAACATTACAGATGGATTATCATCTTTAAGGATTTAGCAAAATACCTAAGAGTTTGTAGTTATACCTGCTCTCACAATCTTCTAACCGGAGCATAATAGTGAGTGTTCTGTTCTTTGTCGACAAGCATAGGTTATATATTGGTACCCACACAGAAAAGAAAAGGCTGACGCACTGACGGTGTGTATATTTACATGAATCATTTCGAGCCACTTTCAACCATCAATAACCGTTAGTCCACTTGTAATTTGGAGGTAGTCTATTATTTGCCAAGTTATAAATTCGGTATCAAAGAACGTAACATTTAAGAGCGTTCTGAGTTTCTACATCTTTGATTTAAGTAATTGTTTTGTAACTTGGGACTCGTTTAAACCTCATCAGCAAAGCCGACAACCCTGATCGTCGCTCTAAAGTTGGCCCCTTTTTCACATTTACATATACGGGTGGGATATTTATTTAACTCCCAAACGATAAGATCTTTTAGTAGATTTGATTACAATCTATACTGTGAGGTATAACACTATTACAAGGATCGACAGTAAATTTGTTTACGTATAAGAGCTAAGCTACAGCGGTTATAGCTCTAACACGAATGAAATAGCAGCATAACTGTGTATCGTATGGTGAGTGAAGAGAACGGGTGACGCTTTTTACCAGTATCAACGCATTCCATTATAGATCTAAAGGTTGACAAGGCATTTAAGTTGTAGTTAAAAGTAGATGGAAGTATCTCTGGGATATTCATTTACACACCCGTCATGAGGTGACCTGTGTGCATGTTTGTCATCCTTACTTTCATAAAAAAACAGCAATGACATCTGCTGGATTTAAACAAGAACATCATCAGCATCAGTAGCTTGTGGCATTTGACTCTATCTCTCCTAAAGCGTTAGCTTATATAAATTTTTAAAATGTTTTAAAAATTCATAATTTTATTACATAAACAAATACAAGCTTATATATTATCGCATATTGTTAATATTTATATCGGGCAACAGTACAAAACAATATAGGCTATCAGTTTATAAAAATCAGCTAAATTTGTAACTAACCTCAGAGAAGAGTCACATACACTTTTCTTGGAGCCGGCTAAAAAGTATGACATTCCCAAAATAAATACATAAATAAACATTGTCGTTTTTCTTTACCGTACATAGTTGGTACAAGACGGCAAAAGTTATATGTAATTACAATATTTTTTTATCTTGTACACATATTTCTAATGGTCATAAGTTTTGGGATTCATAATATTCTGAATTAGGCGACAGGTGAAACTTACTCAAAGTAATATTAAATAAATTACATTGTGGGCACCGTGCCAATTATATGAATTCCGAAATATTATATTCATGATGGGCACATTCTCTACCCGTAAACAACACGTTTCAAGAAATGAGCTCTCCTAGGTTTGTAGACCGAATGCAGCACCAGATCTTACATTTGAAATAATATTAAACAAGTTAACCAGACTTTTCTTTAGAAAAGATAAATAACAAGAAGAATAGAGGCACCTGTGCTTGCGTACACTCTCAAGCACCATGATCCTGTCCGTCGTGACCGAAATTCGGTCTGTGAAACATTCTGATTACTTTTTATGTGCAATATTATACTATTGGTACTCTTTATCTGACTGCTTCTTTGATCTAGTGGTTGTCTTAGTGTGACTGTTGATCATAAGGTTCTGGTTTCGAATCCCGGGTCGGACCAAAAAATCTATTATTGAGTTTTTCCGTCAAGAAATTGTCAGTAGCTGCCCGGAGTCAGGAAGTCGGCGGTGTCTCACCCCCGTGCCGTGAAAAGCACGTAAAGCTGTTGGTCCTGCGCCTGATCTCTCTCCGGTCGTGTCGATTTACCGTCCCACCGGATTATGAGAGTGAGGGGATATGGAGTGCACCTGTGCTTGCGCATACACTTGGACGCTATAATCCTGTCCTGCGCCGATGGCTAGTTCTCGTTGAGGCTGGCCGGCGTGACCGAAACTTTATTATTACTCTTTATCTACGTTTAATATATAGTAGAGCCACGGTGCAGCTGTATTATAGCTGCAGCAGACTCGATGAGTCGACTGGACCGACTGAGAATGACTACGCTCGTATATGGCGACGTGTTTCGTATCACTGTAGAAAACGTGAGTTTTTTATTACTAGTAATTTACTAGTAATGAGGATTTTTATCTTAATACTCGGGTGTGGCTACGCATGTATGGGACACACACAGCATTAACTTCCCTTAAAGCTAACTGTATATCTCGTTTAGTAAAGCGCAAGTGTTTACCTTAATTTCGTATTCCCGCTTCCTTACAATACTACATATGTCGTGCGTAATTTAATTAATTTGGCACTGTAAATCATAGAATACTATAATACATACATAACGTAAATCGACCACTTGCGTATCACTGTGACGATGTCTTTGAATTTTTGAAGTTTAATTATTATAAAGTTATGAAAGATTTCTATTACATGATTGTTTTATAAAAAACTACGAGTATAATAATTATTTGAATAACTGTTAAATGGCTTTTATACGTTATGAGACAATAGAATATTTATAAATAACGGGTTTTAAAAAGCGCCATCTATGTTATTACTTTTGTACTAACTAAAGGTAGCTGTAGTTATCCATAAACGGACGCATAGAGACGAACCCGATCATAAACTACACGCTTCGCTGGCTCATGTCGACACTAGCGCCGTATCCTTTTGTCGAACTATTGACGGATTTTTTTAAAGTTAACAAACAACTTACAGAAAGAAGAACTTTCAGCTTTTGTTAGATTACCTGAAATTAAAAAAAAAAATAATAAAATTAAACAATTTTTTATTTAATTTTTAACTATTTGAGCAACATTTTTAAGAGCTCTCTATAGTAATAAATGTGTCTTTATTATACGACTCAAAATAAAATAGTGGCCACCACAAATTTTCCAATTTATTTATGGATTTGTGTTTTTCACTTTTTAAGGCTGCTTACACCTAATATAGAAATAAACTGTAGACTAAATGCATAGCTGTATTGTTTACTTCTCTTGTGACTTATAACGGGTATGTCCTCCTCTTTTAAAAACACAACTTGAAGCCTTGCTGGCATGCTCTCAATAAGATGCCGGATGTTTTTCTCTGGGATCTCTTTCCAGCACCTTTTCAGTAATAGAATCAACTGTTGCTGGTTGTGTACATCCTCTTCAGCTACCTCTTCAGCCCGGACTCGACTTTTTAATTGGTCCTAAATGTGTTCATGCCAAACCCCGAACATTGGCTTCTTACGGTACAGAGATGGTTGCCTGGGCTGTATGCGGTCGTGCATTATCCTGCATGAGGATCATGAAACCGTCCACCGCGCGTTGTGAAATCGGAATAAAATATGGTCCGACAACCCGTAACTGAGAAGTCACATTACCCTTATTCAGGAAAGCAAGGTTAGTTTTGTCTTGTAAGCTGATTTTTGTAGACTGAGTTTTACTATGTAAATTGATTTTTCACGGATAAGTGTAAGGTGAAATTTTTTAGTAACGATCAATGTATGGGAGTGTGGAGATGAAGTGGAGAAAGATTCTCTCATCCTCGCATTCACCAACGCGACATGTAGGATGTTCCCAATGTCATGGTCTGGGGCGGAATCAGCTTCCACTGGTCGTGTAGTCAATTCCACGAAGAAATTGTGCGACGAAGAAAATTTCTTGTATATCGCACAGTGGTGGACAGCCAATCACTCAGATGGTACGGATGGCATCGCGATAAGTGCTGTAGCTTCGTAGCTCTAACTAAACATTGCTTATATTTGTAGAAAATTCATTGTAAAAACTATAACGTAAGAGCTAACTACAAGCGTGATTAATATTCGAGACAAAAAGCGCATCACGTCTGTCACGTCATCAGTCACTCCCTCACCAATATGTTAACTGCATTTCAATTTTACGAGCACGCTTCCAAATTCTATACAGTGTGCATTTTTAGGCTGTGCGGATACAATTCAAAAAGGATTTAATTTTGTATTTTTTATCTATTCGATTGTATAAGAAAAAAAGTTAAGGTTAAGTAAAAGCATTATTGTTTTGCTTTACAGAAAAAGTATTAAGCTTTCGCTGTACAGAAAGATTTATTAAGCACAATTAGTAAGCTGAATTGGCAATGGACCGGTCGTATTGCTGATGGGTAAGTAAGGTTCTCGAGTTACGGTCTCGTACATGTAATGAGTTTGTAGACCGACCATCTATAAGATAGAATGACTATCCGGTAAGACACGCAGAAAGACAATGGATACAGGCGGTTCGAGACAGTGTTTTACGGCAATCCTTTAGGGGTGGCCTAATTTGTGAGTTGGTTGCTGTATTGAGGATGATGATATGATGATAATCTCGTGGACTACATAGTATAAAGCTGATTTCCAAATAAAGTGTGGATCATCAGAGATGCATCGACACCTCTTGGAAACAATATAGGGTTTAAATGTTTGTGTTTATAAGAAGTTTCTTAAATTTTTTATCAAAACATTTCTTTTCTGCCCTAAAAACAAGCCCAACGGTGAAAACAGTAATTTAAGTAAAATCCGCCTGTTCGAAAAATATTTATTTAAAAGAGAAAAAAATATATACCCTACGTCACTTTCACAAGTAAGACCGATCTAAGGACACTGCATATGTTAAAATCCGTCAGTTCGTTTAGGCAACAGCTTAGTCGCAGCCTATTAAAGTCCACTGCGGAACTAAAACTGAAACGATTTGAAAACTGAAAAAAATTGCCATAGTTGCCAATATTTGGAAAGCGGGTCGGCAACCGCAGTTTATTTTTACAATTATTATAAGGAAGCGTCACATGGACGGTGCTGTTCATCTCCTGATTTGTTTCCCTCCATCGCCTTCATGACACCCGAGGGCTGACATGGGGCAGTGGATATTCTTACACTACCACTTGACGGCATTTAGGTTGCAGAGAGAGACATACATACACTCTAATAACATTACCCTCCTTCTGGGGTAGTCGGGTAAAAATATAGCAGAGGTTACTTTTACAGTTACAACGCTTTAACGAACGGAAAATCTACCATTGAAATAATTACGTACAAAAATAATATTTCGTCGACATATTCTTATGCACAATATGAAAATTGCGGCATAATATTACATTAATTGATTTTCAAATCAAAAACTCACGAGGTCAAAACTATGTTGAAATATAAAGCTGGCAGTCACAAAGGCCAATGGCCCATCAGAAAGCAACGAAGTTTTATGCAAATGTGTCGATTTGCTTCATTTACAAGTCTATTCACCGCTTAACTACGAGCAACCCGTCCTCCTTTTGTTTAGTTGTAATGTTAAGCTCGCTTCAAATGTGTGCTCATTACAGAGACCTTATAGAAATATAAACAGCGTAATCGTAATTTGTCATTGTCATCTTTTGTCACAAATTACACACATCCTACGACTTACTGCTCTCGCTTACATTTGTTAAACTGTTTCCCTCGTTCCTAGTAAAAAGCGCCCCCGGTTCTCTTTACACACCATGCAAAACATAGCAACATTATGCTTCTATTTCACGCTGATATTCTGAGAGAGCATGATCTTTCCCCGGTCGAGCTGACATATTTTTGATAAATCATAATAGAGCTACAGAGTGACTCGATCGTATATAATGGTTGTGATGTGTTGGAGCTTAGTTGCACTTACCCAGTGGAGGATCATGTATATATACATCGCCTCAAGAATGAATTACAGACTTGGTGGAGTCGAATATCTGGTACTACTAACTTGTGTCTGAATGAATATTACTTATTTATCAAAATCGCGATCCACTCAACTTAAATACTTCCACCAACTTTATATTCCACTTACGTAATAAAAAGTACACCATAGCAAAAGGAGATTTCAGTTAATGCTTCTAACATAGTTATAAGATTATTTATTTTGATTGATTACGAGACATATTGCTATTATGGTCCTCTTCTGTAAAACAAATATAATCTCAGTGTCAGTCGCGTGTCCCCCTCCCCCATAGCAAAATATCATATGAATTATGCTATGGAAATAGCTAAATTAAACTAGTCTACCAGTTTCAACACTGGAAAGACTTAGGTAGACGCTTTATAATTCTATCACGTATTATTTCACCATTGTCCTTTGCGTATTATAACATTTCATCATCATCATCATTACAGCCCTTCACAGGTCCACTGCTGAACATTGCCTGCATCGACTTCTGCATGTCTTACCAGGTCATCACTCCATCTAGTGGGGGGCCACCCCAACATTTAAAAGTAACAGGCTGCCATTCGAGAACCTTTCTTCTCCATCGGTTGTCGGGTCTTCGAGCTATATGGCCGGCCCACTGCCACTTCAACTTACCAATGCGTAATGCGTTGGGTTGTGTCAGTTTCTCTGGTTCTTCTGTGGATATCCTCGTTTCTAAGTTTATCACGCAGAGAAACAAGACCATAACCTACTCCATCGCTCATACTCATGCAGACCGTATGAAGAAGCTCTAGGTCGCTCAGCGAGTGACCTTGAGCAGTAAAGGACCACATCTCAGATCCATAAGTCATCATGGGCAACGCGCACTGGTTGTACAATCTCGTTTTCAAGTTTTGAGGTATAAGATCGAGAATATATGTCGTGATTTCCCGAACGCTACCTAGTCGAGTAGAATCCATCGATTGACCACTTGGTTGAGGTTGGATTTATCTAGTGGGACTACTTGTCAAACATACTCGTCAACAACTTCGAGTTTTGTGCTCTGAAAATAACCGACATAGGTGTGACAAGAACGTTACAGATGACCTTTGATTTGTTCATGTTCATCTCAAAACCTATCCGTTGTGAGGCACTATTGAGGTCATTGAGCACAGTGCTAAGGTTTTCCAGCGATTCTGCCATAAGAATTGTATCGTCAGCAAGCAATGTAGGTGATATAATCGTCATTGATGTTAATACCGTATCTTTTCCAGTCCAGTAGCTTTAGTTTGAAAACGTCTACCTATACAGCGGTCAAGAGTTTCGGGGATATAACGTCACCTTGTCTTACACCTCTCTGCAGTTGGATAGGTTTCGTACTCTGGTTCTGTAC
>DWHP01005159.1:0-12097 GCA_018247895.1 Parnassius honrathi
CTGGAAGAAAGAGTTCATCATAAAGAGTCCCTCTTTCTCCATAAAGTCGGCCAGCTGCTGGCCCCTAGGGTTCCGTTATATATATCCCCCCATGAGCAATCGTAAAAGTAATTGAACTTTAATTTTAAGTTTAACAATAACAGGAAGGTAAATATTTCGATGAAATTTGTTTTCTTTTCATTGTTGAAATTGTTTTCTGAGCTTAAAAGATCGTTTTTCATGTTTCCATTTTCTTTTGCAGGTATTTTAAAAGTTCATAATAATGGCGCAAGAAAACAGTAATTCCACATTGGAGATGGGGACTAGTGATCAGGTATGACATTGATTATATAAAGTCAAAATATTTGTGGATAAGAGTACATCAAATTATAAAACTTTTACTAATCTACCTTATCCAGCATTTAATTATTCTTATAAAAACACCTGAACCTATTGGTTCTTTTCCACGCTTCATTTGATCTAACAGTCCACGGATAGAATTTGAAAAATTCATTTACAATTGCCCAGCTGCGGTATTTGGCAGGTCAATTTATGTCTCAGTGAATTTTTTTACTAATGATATTTTATAAGGCTTTTTATCAAGGAGCCGGATTATAACTTTTAGTTACTATAGGGCTATTATAAAAAATTAACATATTTACGAAAAATAGAAATAATATAAAAGAGCGTCGTTACTTCTATGAACTAAGATGGAATGCATTGTGAAGTTACGGTTCGCTTTACAAGACAAAGCTTTAAACATTAGATTAAACCGGCGGAAGTTACGGTGAAAAATACTATTTTTCACCGTAACTTCCGCTCATAAATTAATACATAATAGTTCAATTCTCATAAATTAATACATAATAGTTCCTCAAACTTAGAGAATGCTAGAGAATACTATGATTGGACATGTCGGAGAGTGTTGGAAAACGCTAGCAAGCCTTCTTTGCCTGTCTGTTGTCTATTGCTTGAATAAAAGACGTACACCGCCTCTTGTTGACGAGAATTGATAAAAATTATCATTACAGAGTCTATAACAAATCCGCTTGAAAGAAACTTTTCGACTACGCAGAACTAAAAAAATGAAAAATCAAATCTGAACGATCAACGATTTGTCGGCGGACGCTTGTTGTATCGCATGTGATTTTACACATCAGTGTACGCTTGCGGTCAGTAGTTACTCGTCGATGCTCCACCCCATCTTCAGCCCATGTGCACGGGTTTACACGCTTCTATTGTACGCTAGTATAAGTATAACCGTGTAAAGGCGGTGTGAGAAACCCACATGTAGACCTGTGGGTGCCGTAAGAGGCGACAAAAAGGGAAGCAAACCGGGAGATGGAATGATTGGGGAGGGGTGTCTTCTTAACAACATATTAAAAAAAGTTGCCGTTTCCAACCTATATGCCACGTCTGGAAACTATGGTAAATATCCCCGGGTAGACCTATGGCCAACTGCGGACTGTAGCGTTAACCCGTAGCAGATAACTTTACCAGACGTGCCCGCTTATTGGAGGGCTGTGAAATGAAATTTTGTAAGAAATTATTAATTATTTTTCTAACATATTTTTTGAAACATACTGTTTTAGGATTTTAAAAGAGAGATAAAGACGACTATTTCCACTATTGGCCTGATTTTAGTCTAATGAGGATACGGAGGAGGAACTAGTCTATTCTTGATAATGTAGGTTATTCCCCGTTTATCACTGTATACTGTTTATATTACTGCAATAGTAAACAAAATATATTGAATACGAATAAGATATCGCAATTTTTTTATTAAGTTTGCAGTTTTATATTATGACCTTGAAAGATTTATACATAACCTCCTTTGCAATGAAAAAAAAACTACAAAGACCTTTATTACGTTAGCCACTCACAATCACTGCGCTGCATATTTTGATGGAAGTCAGTTACGAATACGTTGTGTTCAAGTATTTTAAGTAAAAATTGGAATTAAAAATATTCTGTTATTAGCTTAGTGTTTACTAATCATTTAAATATGTAGTTAGAGTTTGAGTGAGTTTAGTGTATCTTTGCGTTTTAGTGCTTTCACAAGTGTAGTGTAAGGTATACAAATAAAGAAGATAAAATAGATAGAAATACTCGTATAAGTATACGTTCAGATTTTTAATCGAGTTCAAAAAAGAAGGGGTTAATCATTTTCCTTATATTATTATTTTAATACATATAACGCGATATCTCCGAGGTGATAACTCAACTCGATAATATTAAAACTTAAATTGTTTGAATTATTTCTAGTATGTAAAATACTACAGCATGTTATCAAGTTTGTTTGTAATTCTTCTTGAATGGTCTAAGAATTCTTCTGACAAACATTTTGTCCTTTAAATACACCAACATGTAGGTTAATGTAACGATTGTGAAGTAAAACGTATCAGAAGCTGAGAATTATCTTAAGTACGAACACAACCTTGAGATTATTCAGTTGTTATTTAGATATAGATTAGAATGTATGGTTTATTTTATTTACTATGTGTCTGAGTCGATGTGAAATAGATTACATTTTCAATACGATTTTTTAACACACTAGTATTGTTAATGAGAAACCCAGTATTGTATTGTTAATGAGTTTTGTATTACCGAGTTCTTGAATACATAAATGAAAATAACCCCTTGGAATGAGGTGGTCGCCAACATGCTGGTTCTATAAAAATTCATTCAAAAGTTGTACAAAATAAATTTCTTGTAATTGAAATATGTTTAAAAAAGTACCGTTACATTTCTTGTTGGTTCTTCCCAGGACAGAGATTATTTTTCGAACCAGTGATAAATAAAAAAATACTCAATAAGTATTATACAATAATCTATATTGAATAGAAATCATTCATTTCATTATAGTGTACGTCAAAAAGTAAGTATTAGACAGCGAAAGATAACCTTTTAACATAAAACTAAATCATTATTAGGGGAAAACACAAACACGTATATACAAAATGACATTTCTTTTAAGACTCTGACGGTAACAGTAATTTAATAAGTTCTATCTGTAACTCTATAAATAAATAATAAAATGTAAATTTTATTACTGCGTTATATCATTATTAGTAATTTAATCGTTATTATTATAGTTAAAGTGATGTTTATTAGGTGTGATGGATTTTTAAGTGTTTTACTTTATAACTGTAGTCAGGCTTGTTCAATAAGGTGCTGGTTGCGACCAAGAAGAAGAAGACCCTGACATTTATTATTGGTGCTATAGCAATGTTGGTCGCTATAGGAGTAGTGATAACTCTCGTAGTTGTCCTCTCGGGTAACGAAGGTGGAACAGCAGAACCCATTATAACAACAGAAGGACCCACTACCCCAATAACTACAACTACTACGTCAACATCAACAACAACAACGACAACAACAACAACAACTACAATAACAACTGAAGCACCAATCACGGTACCGCCGATAGACCAGATCGAACTAGAAGATATAATAAATGGAGTTTACGCAGCGCCTTCCTTCAACGGCACTTGGGTTTCAGGTATCGTTACTCATCCCTTTCCGTTTTGATCTATTCTGATAATTTATCAAGATTAGAGAGTAGTATCTTAAGAAGTAAGAAGAACAAGAATTAGGGTAGATCAATTTTAAAACAATAAGAATATGGTACCGAAATAAGAATAAACTGTCGCCCCATTTCGATCCAATAGTGTTGTTTTCGACTGGTTCAGTTTTAACTGGGCTCATCAATTGCTCAGTTGAAATCAAATGAAAAGAAGAACGTCAGTAAAATTTTATAACATCTAATAGAGGACAAAATAAGCATTTAAAATTACTAAACGCACGACCCATACTACTTAGAGAGGCTTTACTTTGGCCCAGCAATCTGCACTAAACTAGGCAGATGAAGTCATTAAAAATACGCTTTTAATGACGTATTTATCATTGAGATGAATACGCCGCGATTATCAACAACTTTGTACGGTACCCATAAGTCCTATATTTGTCACTTAAAGTTCTTTCTCTTCACAATCTTTCCGCATTCTTATCTGAAACCGGACATGGGCCAATCCAAATGTAGGAAAAATTTGCTATAATATTTGGGCTTGATGGATGGATAGGTGATTGTGTTACCAGAGGTTCAGAGAGAGAGGTAGGTTAGCATTTTCGTCGCTCTCTGTCACTAGTCTGGATTTTTACACTTGATGTATACGAGATACTCCCTATCGGAGACTGAGCCTGATGCCCCGGTGGGGTAATGGATTTTTTTATGCCACATGGCAATCGCCACTACATGGTACGTTATATATAACTGTTGGACTATAACAATGTAAAATTACGTGCAATTAGATCGTTAGATCAACTTTATTCATTATTAGATTTTACTCACGACTACATCCGCGTCGAATTTAAACAAAAAAAAACCTGCAGGTCTTTAATTACTGTAATGATATTTTGGGCAAGTAGTTCTACTATGAAAAGAACACCTTTTTATTAGTCTAATGCTATTATATCGAAAACTATGTGACGTAGAAAAACGTTCAATATAAAAATTAAAGATATATTAATTTCATGTCAAAAATAATCTTTTTATCCTGTAAAAAAACCTAATAAAGTTTCTTTAAAAGAAAAAAATAGGAATACCTTTTAATGTTTCTTCTCTAATTCTAAACGATCTTTTGCAGGGAATGAGGTACTCTTTCGGAATCTGTATGGAGACTTGGTCATGTACGATGTTGACACGGACAGCACTACTGTCCTCATTTCCAATTCATCTCAGGTAAGCAAATTCTTAAGAGTTGTATGGGAGATGTCAACTTTCTTTCCAAATGTTAGCCTTACCGGTTACGGGTACGTGAAAGATGAGTACGCGAATAGTCGTGGTTATCAGTTTGATTTAATTATAAATATACATAAATAATAAAAAACACTAAAAGGGCCTAAAAGCAAATAGCTTTTACATTACTTTTTGGCAAGATTGTTTTTCTTTCTTAGTGTCCATTTGGTTAGATGCGACCAACACATTCAAGGCAAAGCAAGGCAAGGCAGGAACACAGACAAGGCTCTGACTCCATCTAGTTGATAACTTAATACTGCGTGTTGCTGTATTTTCCAGGTATGGGCTGCCAATTCAGCGAATTCTTCGTTAACAGGTTTTTGCTATTTCGGCAAAAAAAGTCGAAGGTCAAAATATAGCACGGCCCTTGACCATGTATCCATAGAATTATTGTGGATTACTTTACCTAGAAATCTTTTCACTCTATTTGCCACGCTGTTCAGT
Organism: Parnassius honrathi; assembly: GCA_018247895.1. NCBI lineage: Eukaryota > Metazoa > Arthropoda > Insecta > Lepidoptera > Papilionidae > Parnassius > Parnassius honrathi. The sequence goes on from DWHP01005159.1 coordinate 5,222, forward strand.
TCGTGGTCTTGCTTGCTTTAGTGCGTGGTCGTGGACTCATATGTCATATACAGAATGTACATATACAGGTGGCCAAAAAAGAATTATACATCTTAATTTATAAAATTTACTAAATATAAATACAAATTACAAGGCATTTTTTCAAAAAACTTTATTTAGGCTTGGAAATTATCTGCTGGATATAACAAATATATTAATTACTTTACGGTGACTGACTGCTAAGTCAGTCAGTCGCCGTAGAGTCTACATTACCGGAGGATGCCTCGTGTAGAGGCGAAACACGTGTCGTATTGTCGTCGAAGGTGAGTCTTCCCTGGCATAGTGGTGGTGGAATCTCTCAAATCCGGTGACCTTTGGGGCCAATCAATGTTTTTTGAAATTCATTTACCTGAAAAAATTCTCCTCAATATTACGATTAGGTATTTCACGTGCCGTATGACTTGTGGCCCCGTTTTGTTGGAACTACGTTCCGGAATGACATCATAGCGGCCAACCTCAAGATTGAGAGCCTACAAGAATTCGTGGTCCGGCTGGCGCGCGGTATGTTTGACCGCGCTGACAACGGGCCACACGTACACCTCAACGGCTTTGCGCCGTTGCATTCACGGCCGCCGGACGGGCGACCCTATCCAAGAGAACTCCTCTCTACATAGATTAGGGAGTCGAGTAAACCCCACAATGCCGCAGAAAGGCCAACCTAGACAAAATAAATTGTGTTAAACACAATTATTGATAACCTTCTTTAACGACAATTTTTACCCGACTGCGACAAAAGTCGCTAAATACATTGCCGATATTTTTAAGGCACCCAGGACCGGCACATTGTAGTGTGCTGTGAGGATGACCCGGGTAAAGGGGTACACCCCGAAGCCCGAGACCTGCACGGCAGAATGCCCTGCAGATGACAACAATGGAAGAAGTATTCGTAGATCGACACAGAAATCATTCCATTAACTATTTGGTTGTATGCGGTCCTGAGAAAAAGGTTTATTATTCCTATGTTAATTAGCCTGGACGCATCCAGACATTAGAGTTTAAGGAACAGTCAGTTATATGAGCAATTTGAAAATGGCTGGAGACCTATTGCGCAAGGGGTTTTAAATTTGAGTGAAATGTATCTCGGACGTAAGTGTAATCTTTTCCTGCAGATACCAGACCAAGCGACGGATATGTAATTAAAATATTCTTCCACACTCTATATTTTTTTGTCTCTATTTTTTTTTTGTTTGGACATCCTATCGCTAAATGCACCAAATAAAACGTCTTTTTTGTCGCGAATCAGTTGTAAAACCGTTATTTTATTATCATATCTAGACATTTTTCAAGAAATTGCAGAATCTCGCCGCGAATAAACTTCAATCAAGTTATAAATAAAAGGCGGGAATACTTTGTCTACCTGTGCCACTACTTTTTTTAATGCCCCATCAAAATTAGGCACAGACAATATACCATAAAGCCATGCGTTTAAATAGGGATATTTATATACCTTTTATTACCTTTTATTTATATATCTTTTCCAATCTATGCGAAAAGCCTATGTTCATTAGTGACTTTATATAATGTGTAATTGCAAAACAACAACACAACACGGAACGGATCGGGAAGCTTTACTAGTGCTGCGATGAAACTTTTAAAGCTGGATGGCTTTGAGGATCTGAAAACTGGAGACAGTATCTGCTGAGATCTGAATGAATGGGGTGCTTGAGGACGATGACGAAAGCTTAAATTTGAAGTTTCCGAAGAGGTAGCGTATTGCGAGTCGAAATCACCTAGAGGTCACTAATTTAGCCGTAAAAGGAAAAGGGAAGATCTCCAACCGGGAAAGGTGTTCAGCCAGGGGAGCGTCCGATATTCCGTGTGATAAAGCTGTTCTATGTATAGCGCAGTACTTCGGAACTTTGATAGCGTGATTTAAGCTTCGGTGCGTTTTCTTCTTTTTGTAAAATAAGGGTGACAAATGAGCATACAGGCCATCCAATGGGTAAGGAGACGCTGTGGCCCTTAGCCATCTACATTTATTCTCGATTAAGAATCAAAGTACATAAGGGTTGTAGCCCCTGAGGACTAAGATGGAATTCCTCGTTGCCGGTAAAAGGGGTCTCCGTTTTTCTACACTGATCATAAAAAACACACCAACATTAAGCTGCTATTTAATTTCGCTGATATTCTGTGAGAGTGTGGTTCTTCTCCGGGGCAGCCGACCCTTTCATGCTTCGATTATAATATAGATGTAAAGCCATGCACTTTACAACGTTGCAATTGCTCGCTTGTAGTGCAACGACAGCGTCGCCACAGATGTATGGATGAAAATGGGTAATGTAACATAATTTAAAGCTACCGTCTATATGCGTTCCGCAGTTGAGCACGGGCCCCCTCTAATTTCTGAAAGTGTTTTGGGCAAGGATGTGTCCACCGCGCTGCCAAATACGTGTTGATGGACTTTAGATGTCTCTGAAGTATATTGTTTATGGACTCTGAAGTATATTGTTGATGGACTTTAGATGTCTCTGAAGTATATTGTTTATGGACTCTGAAGTATATTGTTTATGGACTTTAGATGTCTCTGAAGTCTATTGCTTATGGACTTTAGATGTCTCTGAAGTCTATTGTTTATGGACTTTATATGTCTCTGAAGTATATTATTTATGGACTTTAGATGTCTCTGAAGTCTATTATTTACGGACTTTGTATGTCTCTGAAGTATATTTTTTAATTTCTCAAAAATGCAGGTTTACGCACGATGTTTACCTTCACCGTCGATCATTGTATGAAATCAACGCTTAAAATTGCAGTTAACAGTTTCATTGGTTCCGACGGGAACGAACCTGAGCTGCTCGCTCGGTTCTATGTTATTATCTGTGTAAAGTGATATGCTCCATAGCAATAATTACAAAATATCTTGTATACCTAATCATTATATGCAAATTAATTAAGCCAGACCGAATTTCGCGTTCTGCGACCAGTCTCAATAAATCCCATCTGAGCAGGATAGGATTATATAACTCATGACTGTGTACGCTAACGCAGAATCACTCTATTCCTCCACTCTCGTAGTCCTATAGGACTGCAATCCGTAGAGAGACCAGGCGCAAGATCAAAGGCTTTGCGTGATTTTCAGCGCATGAGGATGAACACCACCAATATCTAGGATCCAGGCTGCTACTGAATATTTCTTGGCAGACACACTTAATAACTTAATTGACCTGACCCGAGATTCAAACCCTTGAGACTATTTCATCAGCAGTCATCAACTTTACGGCCACTAAATCAACGACGCAGTCAGTTATTATCAGAACCCCATAGTAAAAGGGGTGTTAGATTTTCTTATGTAGCACGTCACGGCATGGCAGTTAAAAAGCTATAAAAATATTTAAAACTCATAAAACATAACCCGATCAATAACGAGAGGCATGATTGACGACAATTCCGCTATGCGCCTACACTAGGGACCGTTTTACGGCAAAAATATAGCGACTTGTTACACAATTCACTCTTGCCCTGTCTAGTGGAGATATCTTGCCTAATGGGCGCATTGTACGGATAGGGGAGCATTTTGAAAGTACCTTAGCTGCTTAGCGTGTTCAAAGCATTGAAAATTAACAATAATGTCTACGCTAAGTTTGTAAGAGACGAGATTATCTTTTGGAATTTGAATATTGGAGAAAAAATTGACACTTCAATGTTTTCTACGATCAACAAATTCGATAAGTAATAGAGGTCAATGGAATTCACGTCAGTTTTAGTAGCTTTTATCAGAAATTCTTGCGTTTTAATCTGAAATCGTTTACAAATTATTGATTATCAAATTACGATGATTCAAAAGTAGCCTTTAAAAATGCAAATACAGTACCGCGATTCTCGTATTATTAATAAAAAAATAAAAAGGAATACGCAGCTGCTGTACCAACATGAGGAATTTTAATTAATTTTTTATAATTGTTGTTGATAAATAATATTAGTAAATAATATAATTTTTTTTACGGTTTTGCTTTCTGCCTTCGCGAATCCGTCTTCCATGATGCCATTCCAATCAAATACAGAGTGAAAGTTAACAATTGTGATGACAACTTGAAAATTTTCGAAATAACATACAGCGGAACTATAACGGATCTATATGGCGAATAGCGTTCTGTAGATCTCAGGCACAGATAAAAACAAATTCTTAAAATTGAATTATAAAATTTATAACGCATTTTTATGAATAAAAATCAATATTTCTCGTTTACGTTTTACAAAACCTATACTAAGTATATATATTTTTTACATGGTGTAAAACATATCGTATTGACACAAGTATATCGCTGTAGATTAACGCAATTTCAAAATGTTAGGTGCCCTAAGTTCTCCTATCACGTGAGGCATGAGTCGAGATGTATTCTTCATTTGCAAAAGTTTTTTATAATACGGCATTATTGAACAGGAACCTGGTTTATTAATAATTGATGACGTTGAGACAATTATATAATTAATTAGTTTTACACATAAGAACGCTATTTTCAATAACATTTTTCAAACAACTGTATTTAAAATTAATTAAATTTAAAATTAAACTTATCTCTCTATAAATTTCAAATGAATAGAGTAGCAAATAAAATTATCTTAACATTGGTTTCAATTTGTTAAGTTATCAATCAAAGCCTCAGCAACAATTTGTTATCTAAACTATTCATAGATAATGGTAATTTATTGGATCTATCAAGTGTAAGGTAAGTTAGATATAAAACTTAGTATTGATTCATATTTTATTGTGATTAAGAAATTTAATGACGATGACTTAGTTCCGCGATCTGTGAATAAGTTTGATTGATCAGATCTTGTTAGGCTTTGCTAAATATTGTCTAAACAAGTCATTTCTTCTCCATTAAAGTAACGGAAACTAGTGGCAATATCAATTTCATTAGACAAGTTTTTTTAATAGGAGGGGGAGGGGGGCAAACGAGCATGCGGCTCACCTGATGGTAAGTGACTACCGCCGCGCATGAATAACCGCAACACCAGGGCAATTGCAGGTGCGTTGCCGGCCTTTTAGAAAGGAGTAAGCTCTTTTCTTGGAAATCCTTAAGTCGTATCGGTCCGGAAAAGTCGCCGGTGGTAAACAACTCCACATGGAATTTGTACGAGGAAGAAAACTCCTAGTAAAACGCACACCGTTGGACTGCAAAGCATCCAGATGGTGAGGACGGTATCGTGAATTTTGACGCAATGTGCGTTCGTGAAATTTCGCGGCTGGAACTAATCCGAACAATTCCTCAGAACACACCCCATGGTAGATACGATAGAAAACGCAAAGGGATGCAACATCCCTAGGCAGTGCCAGTCAATCGAGCCGATCAGAAAGAGCTCGGTCGTCGACGATTCGAATTGCTCTGCGCTGTATGCGGTCAAGTGGAAGGAGCTGGCACTACTACAACCGCTAGATCAACGAGGTAGTTTAAAGACGATATTCTATGTTACCTTGATACTCTTTGATGAGTGATGAGTACTGAAAGAGTAGGTGGTGATATTTTTTGATGAGTGTTCAAAGTGATAAAATATTTTTATTTCTTAAAAAACGTTATCTCCAACCTAGTATTTTTTCCTGTATCGCTCAGTTTATAAACATAAATGTCACAGGGACAAACATTCAGACCCGGAACAATTACTTGTAGGCTATACAAATTAATACTTGTTACGTGTGGGATTCGAACCCGCGGCCCTTAATCGCTGTAACTCATTGCAATGCCACTACACCTCGGAACTTTTTATTAAACTTATAACGAACAGTGCACAACGACTACAAACCTAAAGTATAATAATGTCCATATGCCTAATAACTTCCGAAGTCAGGCCTTCCGTTTTCCAATACAAGATGTCTTAACATCGACTACACAACCAATTACGCAGATTTTTTTTTCTAGTTTTGATGTCGATTTGTACTTTTAATCAAAGTTTAATTATAATATGTAATATTTTAAGCATCGTAATAATATCAGGAAGGTCGTAGTTGATTTATCAGCATCATCGTCATCATTGGCAAAAGTAGCATTTTTAAACGGAACGATTTAGTCTAAATGATTTTATACGATCCACCGGCTTCGCCTGGTTTACCGTTAGGCTTCCCCCTTAGATTGCCTCACAGGGGGAACTTTGCTACAGTTGTCACGCTGGGCAAGCGTGTTGGCAACCGCAGCTTTTTAGTTATAGTTTTAGTCGTTATTAGGAAGACGCTGCTGTCTATCCCATGATTCACCTGAGTAGGACTTATTAATGTGGCTTTGTTTACATTTAAGACAATTAAATATTATTTTATATTATCAATTTTAGTTTTTTAGAAATTCATTACAATCCGTCTAGATAGTTGAAGATTAGTCCGGACGGATATATAGACAAAACAAAAATTTTGAAAATGGTACTTGATAACTTAATGACATAATATATAAATGCAAATAACCTTCCCATCTCAATATAAGGTACAGTGCGCACAGCACAGACAAACTTTTCAATTTGACTTATATATATAGATATTCTCAAACCTACACTCAAGTACGTACTCCCATGATTTCAAAACACTTTCCAACGAAAATATACACTTCCAAATCGATAGCAATTCAGAGGTTGAACTGTACGTCAGTCATTTAACCGTAAAATTAATCACATAGTCTTCCGCCATTACAGAAATTATCATACCATCAGCGTTGACCACGGTGTGAAATCTGGTTTCTTTAATTGATTTCGTTTGGCCATCTGGTCACTGCACTGGTTGGACACATGCGGTGAAGTCTTCTGTTTCTAATAGAGTCGCCAGGAAGTCAGTACAGTATCGGACCGTCCGGATTTAACATAATTACTATGCTGTTATTAGGATGAAAGGAAGTACGACTAGTAGTAATATATATA
>DWHP01005160.1:0-12096 GCA_018247895.1 Parnassius honrathi
TAATGTATGTAGCTACTAAGAAAGTAGGTACTTACCAGTAATTAAAACGAACTGAAGCCAGCGGATTACGGCGCGCCCGGAAATCACCGTGGAGTGCCATCAGTTAAAAATTTCATCTTAAGATTTCGCACTCACGATCAGTTTTTGGATTTACGTGAGTTCGACTGATTATTTTAAGTGACCGTGTGTGGCGTCCATTATAGATAAGGAAGAGCGGGGACTCCTGACACAGGTTTTCCCTTTAAACTTACTAGGAGGACCTATTTACTATATACGTATTGTTTAAGTATGTAATCTTAAAGAAATAAAGCATTTCTTATTTTATATAACTTATTACCACGTAAATATAAAAAAGTAAACAAGTAAAAAACTTTTCCCTTTTCCTCTTGTGCTCTTTCTGCTTAAGTTATACGGTATACGAGTATATAGAGTAAAACATTTTAAAAGATTAAAGATTTGTCAATGGTGTTCACGCACAATTTAACTTGTTACACAATGAAACATCCATTATTTTTTGAGGTAGCCATTTACCACCACGCTGATTATCAAGATGTTTAAGTATTTTAGAAATGTATTTCTTTTTTAAATATTGTCGTTTAAAGTTCTCTAAGGACTCATTCGAATACTCGAAACCAAATAAAATTGGAATATTTATTTCATACGAGTGTTCTCAATTTTATACACACAGAGTAATCTCCTCAAATATTTGACGAATGTAATGTCTCAGAAACATTACACTCACTATATAGCTATAATAATATAATAAATTATATATAAGCTAATATTGAATGTTTTATTTCTGAATATAAGAGCAAAAACGAGCCTTACATTCGACCCGAGTAAATAGTACATGGTTACCGCAGCACATTGTCACCTGCAAACAATTTCAAACAAAAACTACGACTCCAATTGACTGATGCTAGGTGATAGAAATATTTAAGATGGATTATCACCCTTATTCTACAAAAATTATTATATTATAATACATTAAATTTTTTTTAGAATAACGCTGTTCATTACACTGATGGCTTGATAGTAAGATCATTCGGCCACGTGCATGAAGGCCGTAAGAGATATTTGACGGTTCAGATGCGCAGAGGCTAAGCTTTATTATGGGTCGCGGTGTCGATTTCCGCAAGGAATGAGTATAAATTACTGTTCCGGGTCTATATGTTTGTCTAAGTGCTATTAAAGTATGTAATGTTTCCATAATACAGGAAAAAGTTCTCCATGGTACAGGAAAAACATTTTTCTTAGAAACAAAAAGGGACGGTAAGGATTGTGATCTTCATACTTGAGTAAAAATTATGCTTTTACAATATTATTGCACAAAAAAGTTCTCAAGTGGCCGTCTCATACCGGTAAGCAGTGTAGGGTGGCTAGATGGTGTGACGACCTGGTAAGACATACAGTAAGCCGATTATTTTAGATAGTTCAGAACAGTATTTTGTGATATTTCTCGGAGGAAACCCGTGACAGTTAGGATAGTGGACATGAAAGGCTGTAATGATGATGATGATGGACACATCACTAATTCACTGCAGAACTAATGGCTCATCGACACGACTTTTTATGTTTACCTAAAATAGAAACCGTTTATACTTTCATGTTTACTTTATTTTTAACTCTTGTACCTAAATGTAGCTGGAGATTCCTTTAAATAAACCGACTGTATTGTATTGCTGTAGGACACCAGTGCGTTCTTTAAGTAAATAGTCGTGTAATTACGTTGTCTAAAAAATGTGAGGATAAATTTTTGGTCGCAGGCGGGAGCCGGCATACGTAATGAGGCTCACTGGGATTATTATTTGCATAGCTGACATCCTAATTAACATGACTCAATTTTTTCCCATTGACTTTTTACATTATATTATAATAGTTTTATTTAGAATTCTAATTATGTATATCATAATAGCAAAAAGCTATTTTTTTACCTTGACCTTGAATAACTTACGACGCTGACACGAGATTTTATGAGACTTTTGGGACGACTTTTAGAACGACAAAATGAAGGTGTATACGAAGATTCAACTTATTATCTCTCATTCCGAGTTTGAATGCCGATATGACTGGACGAGTAAGCAAGGTTCTATAATGTTCTCTTACATTAACTCTAATACTACACATCGAATAAATTTAATTTTACAGATTTTATCGCGTTTGATTTCACTTATTTTTACTTCACAGTACTTACACTTGCATTACAGCACCCATAGTCACGGGGGACTAAGGTATTTGACGTCCTGATGTCGTAGTTAACCTGGGCTACGTTTGATTTTTGAATAATATATTATTTTTTGGCCCGATCAGAACAATGCAGAACGGGCTTACAGTATCTTAAAGCCTTGCAGTGATGCCACAGAATACGTAATAGTTGGTGGTGCCTGGGTTTTGATTTATTTTTATCAGTTCTATGATCCTATGCTGATGGACGCAGCCCAAGCTGCAGCAAGCAAGCAAGCAGAAATAAAAAATACAGCATTATAATGTACGCAGTGGTAAATCAGCACCTATAATTGAAATTAACAATTTCATTGGTGCCGACGGGAATCAAACCCGGGTTGCTTGCGTACCGTGAAATTTACAGCGAGCGCTTAGTCCCTAAGCTACCACGGCTTAATAATCGGCAAAATAAATAACTCAAACAATAACCCTATAATAAAAAGTCCTCCGATTGTCGTATGAATAGACACTACGATTCGCCAATTTTTTTTTAAATTATTTCAAAACAACCATCTTTATCGCACTCGTATACTATTTCATTTAATTCGTCATCAAATTATAACAAAATACGGCAAAAATATGTTTGTGTTTGGTTATGTAATGTAAACATTCATTAGTTATAACCATTTACATGGGTCATTTACTCAGAACAGTAAGGTCATTTAACATATGTGGTCTATGCATACTGACCTCCTTATATAGGTACTCGTACTTGTATACTAGAGGTATAATTGAGGTCAGTGTCTATGCAAAATTATAAAAATGTGTTTTTGTAAGGTTTTCTTGAGACTTTTTCTATATTTAACAAAGGTGACGAGCTCTTCAGTCTACTTTATGATGTTTAACATTAGTAAAATTTAAAAAAAAAAACTAAAAAATAAACTGCTATTTAGAAAAGATAATAAAATTGGTATTTATAATAAAATTATATATGAAGCAAAACTATAAAAATTACACCTTAAAATAAGTTTGCATAACGAATTCTGACTTCAGCTATGAGGATTGGTAAAAATTATGTAGTATTTCATGTATAGGTATAAGATTTTTTTATTTATCATAGTGTCATACAAGCTAACAGTCCAACTGATGATAAAGGACTGTTACAGTCCAAAATCAACAGCAACCAGTTTCAAACAAATAAGGCATGCGTTGTCACGTCTGAGGACTTCGATGAGAGAAAGAGAAAGCTGCAAACCCCACTTTCAAAGCCTCGAAATTCTAACATTACCGTGCCTATATATTTTAGAAATATGTAAATTTGTAAAAAGACACCCAAGTTTTTAAACCAAAATCATAGACGCGCCCCGACACAACGTACCTCACTATAGGAATAACCTTTTGCAACCAAAATCTAAATTAAAATTACACAGTACAGGTCCTTACTCGATGTCAATAAAAATTTATAATAAATTGCCGGAATACATAAAAGCCGAAATAAATATTAATAAATTCATAAGATCTTTAAAAGAGATACTTATTAAAAAAAGTTATTATTCAATTAATGAATACATTGAGGAAAAGAATTTTTAAGTGTCTGCCCCTCTCATGTTCATTGCTATGCCTTTCGAGGTGCATGCGATTGTCAGAACTTGCATGTTTTGTTTAGTCTCTAAGTCACATGTAACGCAATTTGTGAATAAATAAAGTCGTGGGCACAGCTAGTATAGTAATATAACTATACAGTACTTACAAAATCGACGCGGGTAAAGGTATCTTACGATATACATTGTAAATTATGTGTTAACATTGCTAAGGACGAATACAAATATATTTAATTGTTTTGCTAAAAAAAATTGTAAATCTATAAAGGCTAAATTCTGTATATGTATATTCTATATTACGTAATATGTCCGAAACTTGTTTATATGTATCGGTAAATTTACAAGCTGTAGATTTTGTTTCAATAAAAAATGAAATTGTACGAATTTTATTTTTACGGCAATTGTTTGTTTGTCATCAAATATTTCAATTTACGTGTGGTAAATGTCTACAATTTTTTTTAAATGTGGTCTAGAGCTTTCTGTATACAGTATGTTTACAGTACGTACATACTTTTTGTGCTTTTAAATATATCTTCGCACCTTGTAGCATTGCCTCAAAAAAGTACACTGCAGCGCATCTTCATTAACTTCAATATGAATAAAACTTCATCAACAACTTTGGATAATACAAGTAGAGCGTATGAAAATTGATTTAAACTTTTGCGAATATATTCTGTGAGAGTCTCACAATTTTAATTTATTATTAATATAAAGACCTAAGAATTTTGTTACTTTGGCTTGTCTGGTCAACAAGTAATTTTTCTACTGCTTGTGATTGTAACTTGTGTTTTAGCAGGGCTTAGTATTGGTTCATGATTGCTTACCCATCTATGAACTACAGTAAAAATAAGATTCATTCTATCTATAGATAAATTAAGGTCATTTTTATTGAAATGCTGACACAGCTGGATATCATCTGCGTACAGGTAATACATACTGAAATGAACTATGGAGACAAATGAATTGATAAACACATAAAGCCAACGGGGAAAACACTGCCTTAAATAACACCAGCAACAATGTTACACCAATAGGACAATATATCGTCAACGCGAATGCGTTGCCGGCACTTACGGAGATAGGAACTGAACAAATGTAATACTGATGATTTTAAAGTCAAATATTTCGCGATTGCCAAAAAATGTCAAAGTCAACACTATTGAAGGCGTTACTGAAGTTTAGGAAGACAGTAGGGTAAAAGTGTTATCCGTCGAAAAGCGGATGTCATAAATTACTTTAATTAGGGCCGTGGAGGTGTGCTGTGATTGAAAACCATACTTATAGGACTGGATTAAAGTGATTATTTATGTCTAAATATGTTGTGAGTTGACGATGTCAAACCTTTTCAAGAATTTTAAAGTAAAGTAGTAAGATAAGATAGTAAGATAGGATCCCGTAATGGCTTAAGTTAGTCGGAGAGCCATTTTTGGGGACTAGGAACATTTTTTTTCCACTTGGTAGAGAAAGTGCTATAGACAAAGTAAACATTTATTAGATGTTTCATGTCGGGAACTTTGTGGTCCAAATCGGCATAAATATTTTAAAAAACACCTTTTAGAAGACGCATTTCTACAACTTCTTACTACTATTTTAGTGCTCAAATATATTCATATCTAATACGCCATATAGTGGCGGCAAAAGAGAACCACACGTAGTTAATTTCAGAGAGAATCACCTAGTTAATTTTGTTCTATGAGTGTCGAATGAGAGGCGGTTTTACTTGAACACAATAGTTGAATTCCCAAATATTTTAGATGTTTTACAAATAAAGTCAGCTTAGTCTGATAAAATAGAACTGATAAACAATATTTTAAACAAAATAATATAATTTGGTAAAGTTTATAGAGATTTTGCGAAAATCTAAAGTACTTCCTAAAATCGTCACGTTCTCAGGTCAGAAACACAAAACAACTGATAAAAATAAAACAAACGGTATATGACATAATTTTATGGCGTATATTTCTAACTCATTACAAGAATTTAGATAAGACTTAATCGGTATACATAGTATATTATGACAAAGTCGCTTCATGCCGTCTGTAGTCTTAAATCTTTTAAACTACGCAACGGATTTTAATGCAGTTTTACTCAATGGACAGAATGATTTAAGAGAAAGGTTTATATTTTTAATACATGCATATGATATATAATATAATTCCTCTGTCCGTGCGCATGCGACTGAACCCTTCCTAAACGGCTGGACCGATATTGATGAAATTTAGTGTATGTGATAAAGTTGATTAAAGAGTGGTTTAGATTAACAATTGAATCCGGTAGGTTGCGTTGTTGTCGTGATCCAGAAATCAACCATGCGAAGCCGGGCCAGATCGCTAGTTCTTTGTAAATCTAAGTTCAGGACATATTTTGTGTATTAATAACGACTTGATTTCCCCTGGCGATCGCCTGAGCCCTGGCAACTTTTGAGCCAGAAGCGTTTGCTATGGCGGTGGCGACACCTGATTCGTATGCGTATGCCGCGCCGTCACCATATGATGAGTCATTAGTGTGTACTGTAGCGGTCGCGACTCCTGCGTCGTATGAGTATGCTGTGGCGGAAGCACTTGATCTGCCGTGAGCAATTGCCGTAGCAGTCGAAATTCCCCTACCATAGGTTACGGCTGTTGCGGTGGCGTATGCTGAACCCGAGGCTACTGCCGTAATAGTTTGTGATCCCGCGCTGTAGCCACCCATCACGGCAGTGGTAACCACTGGGCTAGTGCCAACTGCTTTGACGGTGGTGCTTATCTCTCCGGTTTCTAATTCTGTAACGAAGTTTTCATTGAGTATATTATGTATGAGTCATTTCAGAAGAGAAAATATCTCTGTTACAATGTATATAGTAAAAGATAAAACAAAATATGTTATGTATAGTACTCGACTCGGTCGCTTATATCAATTTAATCAATCTATGGCGTTGCGAGCGTAAACTTCAAGCGTGTATGCTACGAAAGTATCGTGACGTCAGTAATCTCTAAGCTCAACCCACATATTACTAACCTATAGTTTTTATTAGGGGAATATTTCTCACCTAAATTGCATGGGATTTCGCAAGCCATTCACAGTTCAACCGCTAGTAGTAAGTATATATTCTGCAGCGCAAAGTTTATGTCTATCTTTGGTGAAGATTCAAAATGCAGATCTGTTAAAACCTTAAAGGATTAAGATGGAATTTCTTTCAATGAGAAAAGTTGGCCCAGATAAGTCCAAATTAGGATCTCAGTGGGTCTTAGAAATTATCATCATCATTTCAGCCCTTCACAACTCCACTACTGAATATACACTGATATTATGTGAGAGCGTGGTCCTTAAATAAAATGCTTACAAGCTGCAGAACAAAAAGCAGTGTCAGCTACGAAGACTACTGGTGCAACATCCATCAATTCACGTGCAGATCATCAACAATTTATTAAAAGCCTGTACCTATTTAGTTATGCGTTATTTGGTGTTAACAACATTAAAATTACCTAACAAAGGAGTAGACGAGTCTTTCTCCAAAAATGGAAATCCAGTGCGACTTGCCAAAATTATCATTCTAAAGTTTTCGTGCACAGAAATAAAACTCGCTGATTCTCCTCTAGAACTATTCATAAATTCCTTAGGAATTATTCTTCTATTATTACTCAATACCATTTCTCCATTTTGCATTAAAGTGTTTAAGCTGGATGTCACGATTATTGGCGCTTTGTCCGCTTTATCTACCACTAACACGTGGCCATATTTAACAGCTCTGACCAGTGGCGAATCCTCGTAAATGTCAGTTCCATTTTTGGTATTTGGCTGTACTGTCAAGGTTTGCATTGTTACGTCGCGGTGCAATTGCATATATTCCGTAGGGCGATCCAAAATCTGTAACAGTCTGTCCGCAATTTTTTTATTTCCCAATCCTTCTTTCTCAACTAGCAATAAATGATTCCCTCTTTCAATGTCTTCGAGCAACAATTCAATTACTTCTTTATATTGCGGTATGTCACTGAAAAGAGAATCGGGTACTTTGTTCAAAGCCTCAGTTCCTGTGATTTTGAACTTTTTCAACAGACTTTTCCTTGACTTTTGTGTCAACCAATCGATCATTGAAAATCTTGGTGGAGGCATGCCGTACTGAAAATAAAAAAATGTTTAGTTTAATCAAGACTCAATTAATGTGACATCATAAAATACACAACACATCTTACTTTGAGTGAGGGAAGCCATAGAAATTGAGAAAAAAATAATCTGCTTAGCGTCCTGTAATTAATAAATTTAATACAAAACCCAAGCAAACCAATGAATAACTACAAGATTTCAATATCGGACCAAAACTAATAATTGAAACGCTGACTCCGGGCAAACTTTGACGTCGGGTCGTTAATCACTTAATACCAATGACGACTATGGGTGCTCCATAGTAGAATAAACGACGCAAATTAAAAATAGGTAAAACTAAATGCGAAAAAATCCATCAAAAATAGTTTGTGTTGTGTTCGCGTAAAAATAGGAAATCATTACTGAACGTAACGCCAAGGATAAAATGAAGTATTACCTTATACAAGAGTGTCTGGATTCTACATTGTCTGTCCTAAGCTCCATACACTAACTTCAATCACTTTATAGCCAAATTGAAATTTTAGATATAGGTTGTGAAATTATATAATTCTTACGTGCATGCATCTGCGTTTGCGTGTGCATGCACGTACGTGTTTTGTGCGTGTGTGTGTGCGAGGTCATACAAGTGTACATGTGCGTGTGCGTGCAGTAGTGAAAACGTCCTTGTTTTATGCTATGGCATCTTCAACAGATTTATTGAGTTCATAAAAAGGTTTAAGTGTGAAATACCTTTGACAAGTAGTACTTTCTCAAAGAAGTACACAAGGTTTTGACTTCGTATTACCCTATCTGTAGTGTGTAGTATCTGTGTGTGGGGTAGGGCCCATCTGTACGCCAGCTCGACTGGCAACCAAGGGGAGAACCCGAATGGTCTATGGATAACGATTACAGAAACGGCTGACAAATAAGCAAGCACCACTTACCGATTTACGGAGGTAGAGTTGACCACGGGGTACTTTTCAGGTGGGAAGTGATGTGCATGTAAGTAGTGTGTAGTGGTCTGTACACTATATAACCTGACAGAGGCATTCTTTATTAAATCGTAAGGGTGACAACATATATACATTTTGACTATAGGATAGATGGAGCCTTTGTGTTCAGCTTTGCTAATTTTACGACGATACATTCAAAGTGAGGCAGAAACAAACATGAGTTTGGAGTAAAATAAACAGTTTTCTTATTCTATTACTTTTTAGTAGTTTATTTTCTTAATATTTTAACAAAAATTAACACTTCGCTACAATATTTAATAAATTAAAAATAATATTATGTTTTGTTTCAATAGATGTCACTGTAATATATTATGTTGCGCTAAGTGATAGTCCGAAAACAATAAACTGCCGTGTCATACAGTTTTGGCTATTCTTTTTTTGTTAACGAAATTTTTCTAAATGGGAAGTAATATACCTACATCCATAATTTTATTTTTAACAGTGAGGTAGGTCGTAGTTTAGACTCGTTAAAATAGATCATGCGTGCAAAATCGAGGCTTCCAAGAACGTCAACTTTCTGATACCAGCGCCAAAAACCAGGGCTCGAGATACTTTCAAATATTTATTTTCTATCGGCATCGAAAATTGATCCGTAAAACATTTAAATTAGAAGTGCAGTGGCATATGCCAAAATAGTAAACTTTCAAGCTTTGTTGGAAGAAAAATACTTGCATAGAACATTGATCCGTAACCGTATACAAATAAAGTTTCGTTTACAAAAAAACGTCCAAACTTTTAAATGTTCCAACTTTCAAGCCTTGTTGGAAGAAAATTACTTGCATATAACATTGATCCGTAACTAAATATAAATAAGAAGCAGAATCGCTTTTACAAAAATAACTACCAATTCTTTAAAATAAATGTGTCGATAGAACATTAATCAACAATTAATGATTTCTTAAATTTACGCGAACACTACACATTAAATAAAACTATTATTTACGGATTTTGACCTGTTTAATTAACACTTTTACTTATTTTTATTATCCCCGAAACGTCGGGATAATAAAAATAAGTAAAGGTGTTAATTAAACGCTTATTTTACGCGACTATTTGTCCCAGGTAAACGTACTCTTTAACAACTTCGAGCATAGTGCTCCCAACAGCTACCGGCATAGGTGTTACATGGACATTAAACATGATCTTTGTTTTGTCCATGTTCATTTTAAGACTTATCCGTTGGGAGACACCATTGAGGTCATTGAGCATAGTGCTTAGGGCCACCAGCGATTCCGTCATAAGGACTATATCGTCGGCAAATCGAAGGTGAGTGATGTACTCGCCATTGATGATAAAACCGTATCCTTTCCATTCCAGTAGCTTGAAAGCGTCTTCCAATGCAAGGGTGAAGAGTTTCGGGGATATAACGTCACCCTGTTTTACACCTCTCTGCAGTTGAATAGGTTTCGTGCTCTGGTTCTGTACTCGGGTAGCCATCGTAACCCTACTGTACAAACACTTCAGCACTTCGATATACCGACAGTCAACTTGGCACCGCTGAAGTGACTGTAGCAACGCCCAAATTTCGACGGAAACAAAGGCTTTCTCATAGTCCACATACGCCAGGCAAAGTGGCAGATTGTACGCTTTGGTCCTCTGTACAATCTGCTGCAGGGTATGTATGTTGTAGTATGTGGGAGGCTGGAAGTCTTCGAATCTGCGTGACGATTCGTAATGACTCTCGAAAACAGCAAGTAGACGCGGCTCAGAAGGGAAATCGGTCTGTAGTTCTTCAAGAGAGCGTTGTCGCCTTTCTTAACGAACAAGACCACCGCACTTCCGCTCTACGCCTCCGGAGTGGTGCCACCATGGAGTACGGAATTGAAGAGCTTCTGAAGGACCTCAAGTACCGGTGTTCCACCCGATTTCAGAAGCTCCTCTGTAATTCCATCCTCGCCTGGGGCCCAGCCGTTTTTAAGGTGCTGGAGAGCCATTCTAATCTCGCTCAGACTGACGTCCGGGATATCATCGGTATAGTGTCTGATAAGACTTGCTCTTGGATCGTTACTCACACTTGCGTGTGGATCGAACGACGATATGTACAGCTGCCGATAGAACTGTGGAATTGTTTACCACCGGCGATTTTTCCAGACCGATACGACTTAGGGATATTCAAGAAAAGAGCTTACTGCTTTTTAAAAGGCCGGCAACGCACCTGCAATTCCTCTGGTGTTGTGGTTGTTCATGGGCGGCGATATTCACATACCATCAGGTGAGACGCGTGCTCGTTTTCCCCATATTCCGTTCAAAAATACAAAGGCCTTATTCTATGTGCCATAGAACAGGAGTCCTATTCTAGCAGTGGGTTATTACCAGCTGATGAAAAGAACATGTGCGTTGATTTAATTTCTATAGAACATTGTTCAGACTATTTTATCACATTTTATCAAATTAACTTCCTCATATTAAACGTAAATAGAAAACCTTACTTTTGTAAAATCTAATAACTTCACCAGAGAAGCTAATTTTCACACAACAACGTACACATAAATATTCAACACGTCGTCTCCTTCACCGTGGAGTACACTGACTTGGCGACGCTCGCTCGACAGAAGCAATCGTTTTTTTTAAATATAACCTCCACACTAGGATTTTCTCCTGTATCATGATAGGAGTAATTTACATACATAAATCTCATAAGAACGGATATGTTGACCAGAACAAATATTGTGTAAGTTATACACATACTTGTTTCGTAAGGGAATCTAACCCACGGTCCTTAGCGCTGCAATTCATTTTTAAACCGCTGCGCCACGGAGTCCTCAATTATTCATTAAATAAAATTAAATACGAAAAAAATCCTCAAGAAATAGATCGAGCTATAAATTGGTACCTAATTTCCGTCACTTGCACGATTTATGCTCATGTGACGTGTGACGTGACGTGTGACAACGTGACGCAAGGAACAAGTATTTGTATGGCCTACAAATACTTGTTCAGGGTCTGGATGTTTGTCTTTGAAGGAATGTAAACTGTCCTCACAATACAGGAGAAAATACTAGTGTGAAGATAATGTTTTTAAAGAAGAACGGTAAGGAATATTATTTTTTTTGTGACAAACCCGGTGACGGTAACCGTAAAATTTATTTTATGCAATGTAAAGTAATGCTGCTGTGTTTCGTGTGGTGAGTATAGAGCACCGGAGACCCTTTTTACTCGAAACGAGACATTCCATCTTAATCCTCACAGGTGACAACGCATCTGCATTTTGATTCGTAATCGAGGATAGATGTAGATGTCTATGGGCCACAGCAACC
>DWHP01005161.1:0-12096 GCA_018247895.1 Parnassius honrathi
GCAATTAACAATTTCATTGGTGCCGGCGGGGATCGAACCCGGGTTACTCGCGTTCTGTTATATTTACAGCGAGTGTAAACCATCTGAGCTGTCACGGCTCCTTGTTTATAGTGACCAAGTGTAAACACAGAAATACTGTCTATTCTCTCACTCTCATATTCCGATGGGGCGGTAACACTACCGGGGAGAGATCAGGCGGTGGACCGATAGCGTTACGTGCTTTTCAAAACACGAGGTCGAAACACCGCTAACTTCCAGATTCTGAGCTGCTACTAAGGGTTTCTTTAAGCTGTCGTAAGGTACACAAAGGCATGGATGCTTGAGATATGATTCTCTAAGAACTTTAAATAAAGATCTGTCAAAGCAAAACTTTTTGCGTTTGTTTGGGAAAATTGTATAGGAATAGCAGTAAATAAGTCATAGGCTTCTTGGACTCGAAAATATCGTTTGTATAATTTAAAGAAAATTCTAAGTAATTTGATTTTTAAACGAAAAACCGACATAGTTTTGGCAAGGAACTATGAATTTTAAACTCTATGTAGTCTACATAGAGTTTAAAATTAACCGTTACCGTTTAGCCAATTTTTGTAGAATGAGGTTGACAAAGGAGCACACAGTCCACTTGATGGTAAGTGGATGCTGTGGCCCATAGACATCTACATTTATCCTCGATTGAGAATCAAAATACAGATGCGTTGTCACCCCTGAGGACTAAGACGAAATTCTTCGTTTCCATTAAAAAGGGGTCTCCGGATCTCCACACTCACCATACGAAACACAGCATCATTAAGCTGCTATTTTACGCTGGTATTCTGTAAAAGCGTGGTCCTTCCCCGGCCGACCCATTCGTGTCACAACCATAATATAGCACCATATTACACAGCTGAACAAAGGCCTCCCCATATATTGTCTCATAGGGGGGATATTTGCCATAGTTGCGACGCTTCGTAGGGGGTTGGCAATCGAAGTTTATAAACACTGCTGCCTATCTCCTGATATTTTCCCTTTGTCACCTCTAGCGACATCCACTGGAAGCTATGGACTGATAGATATTCTTACACCACCAGTATTGCCGAATTTATATTTTATTATGATGTATGTTGGTAGAGTAATCCCATAGTACGTACGAATGTATTGCGTATATTCTTATTCTAGATCTGGGAGGTGCAATTGCAACCCATTGTTGCTTCTTTAATTTATGTTTCTTTGAATTAAAACTATTGTTTTCGTTGTAAACGAATTTATTATTTCTCTTCATATTAGATTGCAATTGGAATACATTAATTGTAAAATTATGTCGTTTACATAAGGTGAACAAAATAGGTACATAGATAAATCTTAATATTACCATTTTTACTGATTTAGTTTGTAAACTGTAGATTTTTATATATTAATCGGTGTACTTGAAGGATATTATAATACGTCATAATTATATAACCCCCTACAGTATTAAATTTAATTCAATCCTATGTGTAAAATTCTTCCCTAGTTAAAATTAAAAATTAGTTTAATGAAACATGTATCAACTAACTAAAATTAGTTGATACATATTTGATACTCTCCAATGCGTTTCTTATATATAAAGTCATGTGGTACGGACACAAACATTAAAGTTATATAATTTCATTAGAAAAAAAAAACAACACGCTTTGATCTTGAGACGTGATGATCTTAGTAAGAATACTAGGACATAGTTATGAAAATATCATACTGTCACGGGTTTTTAATACGACTGAAAATTTTCAGATTATTTATACGGCTGGAAGTAGGTAATAACTGAACTATAAAATTCCATTTCATTCATTACATGCATACATATATATAATATATTATAGGTCAAGCCAAATAAATAGTGTAAAAACGATATTGTTTGTCACAGCCGTTATATTTTTTTTTAATTTAATTATATCATGAATTGCAACTGTGAAAATAATATCAAAATAAATAAAAGAACACTACTGTTATAAACTTTACTGTTTTTTAATATACTAAGTTAGGATGGTGATAATTGATTATTTAAGCGCCTGAATATTTATTAAAGGCAATATTACATGCGAACCTTTTTATGTTTACTAAAATTTAGGCGCTATGTGATAATATCCAATTTTTACTAAACTAGTGAGCGATTACGATCACTATACTAAGAATATCACAGTAAATAATCTTTCAATGGAATTATTTGGCTTAAAAGCAATTAATTAATTTAAAAACAAGAACTTAAATATTTAACTTATAATAACCTATACCACAGTTTAATACCTAACTGCAAGAAGAAATCTTAATTTAATTTGTTAAAAATTGCTTATACACACATATAGGTGAAGCGATGTTTTCAATTTGCTTAATGTGAAAAATAATCTTTAAATTGGGTTAACAACTGACGAAGATATCTTTTAACATAATACAGTCGAATTGTGGACTTCCCCTTTTTGGAAGTCTGCTAAAAGTTATGATTATGAGACAATATTACATGTCTGCGCGTGTAAACAACTACATACCACTACTGCCGTGTTGTAGCGGTATAAGAATACCCACTGCCCCATATCATCCCGTGGGTGTCGTAAGAGGCGACAGAGGGAGACAGGCAGGAGATGAACAGTAGCGTGTTCCTAATAACGACTGAAAGTAAAAAACGACGGTTGCCAACGCGCTTTCCAACCGTGGTAATTCTAGCAAATTTCCCCCCCTATAAAGCAATCTATGGGGAGGTCATTGTTCAGCCTGGACATTAACAGACTGTAATTGTAACCGCATGTGAACTATAAGCGAGAACGATGAAACTAGTGTTCCGAAGGTGATATAAACCTTAAGTTATTGTGCCCGTTAGTGTATTGAAATCGACTGACTGATATTAAGCAAATTCCCGAAAACTTCGCAATTTATTGCATCAACATATTGTGAGGTATTTTATTAAAAAACATTAGATATAATAATTTTCAATTTTTTGATATTGAAAAGTGCAAATCGTACTATAACCAAAAAAAAAGAAAGGACAAACTTCCATTAATTAAAGATAAATGTTTTGACACCACCGATCCAACACCAAGACAAAAACATGATTCTTACAATCTACACACATAAAAACACAAAACTTACATACTATTTGTATCTCAATATTCATAGTAAGAGTTTATCTGATAAAGAAAACTCATATATATTACATTATAGTCATGACATTAAATCGTATTATCATCGGTTTACAAAATATCAGATTATTTAGACGTCCGGAAATGGGTGCAAATATCTACATACTCACATACATACAATGCATAGATACTGGTCAAGCTGATAAAAGCGTATAAAGTATGCGTATAAAATTTAAATATAACATTTTTTTATTAAATTGGCTTCACGGCTCTGGGTTCTAATCCTTCTGAGCCTTATAAATATAAATATATTTTTCTGTTAATCACAGGTTAAAAATAAATGAATTTCTCTCTGGCTATAAAAACTGCATCTTGCTGGAAATCTTGTCGAAAGCTTAGCTGGGCAATACTGCAAGCGATAGTTTATCAATATTATTATGCAATACCCTGCAGAGTGCCGGAAGGCAATGTTGCTTCAACTGTTTAACCGAAACCAAGGTCAAAACATTTTATTCAACTTAGGCGGTTCTTATAAACGTTAAAATTTTCAGTGGTTAACGCGGAAAACAAGACCTTCTCAGCAGAGGCGGATTAAATGTCGACAACGCCCTGGACTAGCACCCCATTATTGCATCTTTAGTCATATATTATAAATTAAAACTTCTTATTTTGCAAGTAAATTATATTAAATATACTATATTATTACGTACGTATACGTTTGACTGTCTTTTTTATTTATATGATGTGTATTGTTTCAGTGAATAAATGTCTTTCTTTCTTATAATTTATAATATAGATTAGTTGCAGCTGGGTGTGGATAAAAGATGTGTGTGAATTTGAGGGTAATGTAGGAAGCTTTACACCTCTATCCAAAGTATGATTTTTGTTTTATGTAAGTAGATATGTAGTTTCTTAATTTTTTTTTTCGTTTAGTAACTTCAGCACGCGCCCCTTTGTAAACTTGCGCCCCTAGGCAAGTGGTCACTTTGGATCATAGATAATCCACCACTTCTCAGAGTAGTAGCGGCAAGGAACTGTGGGATTCATTTTTAAAGCCGTGTTACAATTTTATTTACAATAAACAACATAAGTATAACAAAATAGTACAATGTCAAACACCAATAGATATTATTAAAGTGTGTGTAATTCTTTGCCAAAATCTGCTGCCAAAATCTTAACAACTTGACCAACACTTTACAAAATCAAAAGTAAACAGGAAATTTTCTGTTAAGATTTCTTTTGCTTTTTGTGTTCTAAAGTATATTTGTCATTTATACAAATAAATACAATTGAAGTGTCTGTTTGTAATGTCAAAATAACAGCTTTTTACTAAATGCCTATGAAATATTGGTACTTAAAAGAAAAATATATTTTTTTAAATTTTTGTCTGTCTGTCTGTCTGTTCTTTCCTACTAATCTCCGAAACGGCTGGATAGATTTTGACGAGACTGACTGGAAGATAGCGCATGTTATAAGGAGTAACTTAGGCTACTTTTACTTTAGAAAAAGAATTAGGGCTCCGCGCAAAACTATTACAACCCATTAAATCCAATCGTTATAAATTACTAATATAATTTATGCACTCAAGACATACATAGTTTTCATTTTCCTGCACCATTTACGCATTAAATTAAATTAAGACACGTAGTTCTTACTAAAATATCATTAAGTTATTTAAAAGGTTAAAAACAGATTTCTAGTCCATATACACACCGATTCTGGGCAGTTTCTAACATACAACAGTTAAATCCTTCCAAAAATTTTCGATTAGCCAATACATTTCTTGGAGGGATTATCTAGGACTTAGGTAACTAGAAATAATATGGCGCATTCTAGGACTTTCTGGTCCTACAGGCTGATTGTTTAATCCTACATTGAGTTTAATTTTAGTTCCGCCTCGTCTTTTGGTTTCTCGCTAATCACTTCGCAAGGCCTGGAAGAAAAAAAGGTTGTATTAGTAAATATTTTCAGCCTCTCATCACAGGGGTGCCTTGTTTAGAGCCGGAGAGGCAGCTGAATTAAGTAAGTGGTGCAAATATGAGTCTCTGAGAAATGACTGCATATTTGTGCCATTTGCTATCTTGCTATCTATCTCACTGACTATCGGTCCGTGCAGTATTCACGAGTGGTGTCGTTTCTAAAGGAACTATCCGCGACTGATCGTCGCTGCTGGTGATAAGGGGGCTGGTTCTTTTCTAGCTCAAAGGCTAAGTGTAGCTATTCAGCGAGGAAATACAGCCAGCGTTCTTTCCACAATTCCAGGAGTAAGAATCTATTCAAATTTTAAGTTTTTCTTTTTGTTGTATTTGTTTTAAAACATTTTGTATAAACTTTTAGTTTTGTTTTGATTCTGTAAATTATAGTATTTAAAATATATTCATTTAATAAAACATTTCAGACTAAAGCACAATATTGTTATAGATTTTATTATTACAATGTTGAACGCAAGTCAGTTCAAATTCAGTAACAATAATATTTTAAATTTTCCGGTTTCTTCCTTAAATTAGTAATGCTACAATACGCTTAATAACGTACATTGCTATTACATCCAAAATTGCTAAAGGTAGAATTCGCTTATTGCAGCCCTTGAAAAATCCACTGTCGAACAAAGGCATCCTCAATGGAGTCCTCAGTTTCTACGCTTTAGAGTCATAGTGTAGACGGTCCCGTGGTTCAGTGGCACAGCAATGTAGGGCTAATGTAGGTAGTGTAAATCTACGTAATTGTACGAATTAGTGCTCTTGGAACGAGGTAGTGCGCAACATTTTATTTATCACGCACACAGTTTAGCTAATTCAGTTTTACATCTTTAATTCAAAATTGCGGCAACGTAAGCCGCACCGCCGCACCATATCATCCCGGGGATGTCGTAAAAGGCGACAAAGAGAAAGAAAACAGGTGACAGACAGTGGATTGCCCTGTTAACAACTCAGTATAAATGCGGTTAACAATCTGCCCGCGCAGCGAGGACACTTTTTTTTTAGAGTAAGGGTTACAAACGAGCACACAGTTCACCTGGTGGTAATTGGATGCTGTGACCCCTAGATTTAACCTTCACTAAGAATTAAAATGCAGATTCCCTGTCACCTCTGAGGACTAATATGGAAGACTTCGGTTCCAGCAAAATGGGTCTCTGGTTCTCTACACTCATCATACGAAACGCAGTAGCATTAAACTGCTATTTTACGCTGGTATTCTCTGAGAGCGTGGTCCTTCCCCGGTCGAGCCGACCCATTCATGCTACAACCATAATATAGCCGCAGCGTGGCTGTACCACGTATAAAAACTACTTAGAGGATCCAACCTGGAATATCTTGAATATTTATGTTTCTTAGCGCAACAAAGCACTTTGACAGCGAAAGCAGTGAAGAACAGGGTCATCCCGGCGCAAACCGCACCGCCCCAGTCGTATATCCCGCGCACTACACGCAGCTCAGACAGCACCCGGTCTTCTATACGCACTCGCTGTTCTACCCAGAATATTGGAAACAGCATCTTGGGCACTTTTTCATATAAACTGTAAAAGAAATTATGGTTGATTGTCAATAAAAACGTGTCTAAACTTTTTCTCTCGTCAACTATGATGAGTAATTTGTTAATTAATAGAATCAGGTTATTTTTTTCTATTATATAAAACAGTAGGTGTTCCCCCCGACTTTGTTCGCGTGAAATTTATTACGATGGAGTTCATAGCTTTTTGGGCTATATTTGAAAGTCTGCGTTGCTGTCATTTACTTTAGCAGCAGTTGGCTGAAATAGGATAATATCTCGAGTTATTTTTTCTTAGTGATTTCAAATAAGTTTTTCTTTCTTCTTTCTTTCTTTCACGGGTTTAATTTACTCATTATAACGTCAGCTATGTGCCAATGAAAGTCCCGTCTAAATCGGTCTAACCGTTTCTGAGATTAGCCGGAACCAATAGACAGACAGACAAAAATTAAAAAATAGTTTTTTGTTTTAAGTAATTCAAAAAATACCGTCATATACATTTAGTAAAAAGCAGTTATTATGACATTACAAACAGACACTTCAATTTTATTTTATTTGTATAGATGTTATAAATTAACTCACTAAGATCCACGTAATTTTTTTACGGGAGAGTGGGCAAACGAGCATACGACTCACCTTATGGTAAGTGATTACTGCCGCCAATGACACTAGGAGAATTGCAGATGCGTTGCCGGCCTTTTAAAAAGGAGTAGGCTCTTTTCTTGAAGGTCCCTAGGTCGTACCAGTCCGGAAAAATCTCTGGTGTTAGTCGATTCCACAAGGAAGTTGTGCGAGGAAGAAAACTTCCTTTAAATCGCACGGTGGTGGACCACCAGTCATCCAGATGGTATGGATGGTATCGTGAGTTTTGTTGCGATGTGCGATGTAATAAAACGCGTGTGTCTTACCTAGTATTGGGAACAGTGGTGTTGCGTTTGGTGGTCATGGGAATATGCACGCAATTGAGTGAGGACGGGAGGTGCTGTTCAAACTAGGTAAGACACATCGTTTGATTTTATAGCACGGATCTTAAAAAATTGATTTTTAATATCTTTAAAACAATTTGTTGACAATTCGAGTGACGGATAACAATTTAAATGAATGACGGAAAGTAATTCGATTGCTACAAAGTACTTAAAGTTGTATACTAGAGTTTTCATATACTGATTAAGAACCCTAAGGGTACTTAAATCCCAAAATACAGACTTTCTATAGCTTGAGATGTATAATAACTCATAAACCACTCTTAAAAGGATACAACCTCTTTTCTACACTCCTGTACGCTTCTAAAAGAACTCTAAGTTCTATTTGGGCTGGTATATTGATGTTCATAACGCTTGTGTGCTATTTGTGCTGTTAATAACTCAATATAAAAGCGGTGATCTAGAAAATTATGTTATAAGGACACTTGTTTGTTTGAAAAAGTAAAAAGATGACCCGTACTCATGATGCTGCTTCTCGGGGCCTTCTATCTACCTGCAAAGCTACAGCGAGATAGGCACAGTTGTGGGCTTTTGCTAGTTGATATTCATGTGTATATATATATGGAATGGCCTGTTTCCTATAAAAAGGGGTCTCCGGTTCTCTACACTCACCATACGAAACACAGCTGCATTGAGCTGCTATTTAACGCTGGTATTCTGCGAGAGCGTGATCCCACCCCGGTCGAGTTAATACAGCTGCAGTGTGTCTACCAAGTTTTGGCTTTTACGTTATATGACTACTTAGCACATCTCATTCTCTTTTAACGAGTAAAGAAAACATGAAACAACTTACGCAATGTTTTCGCTAGGTTCCATCCACACGTTTAACTGAAACCGCCCTGCAACATCCAGGGGTACTCCTAAATTCTAAGCGGACAGTAATAAAGCATTAATATTACAAGCGGTAAAATTAAAAATTTTTTACAACCGACTTCAATACGATCGTATCAATGTATTCGAAGTCAATTAAATACGCTTTATTAAAGATAACTCAAAAACTGCTGGTCAGGTCTTGATGATATTTATATTGGACCACACGAAAAGCACCAGCTTCCACCTACATATAATCAGGTGGACTGTGTGCTTCTATGTTACCCAGTACTATAAAAAATATTAACAGTTATTGTGACATTTTTATTTAAATATGCAAGAATTTGGACATTTGTACCTACGTCTTTATGTTTTTCTTTTGTTTTGTTTACTTATTTGTTAAATTAGTTCGTACAATAACTGTTAACGTCAGTTAATCTAGGTAATTTATGTAATTTCAGAATGTTCCTCGTTTTCAATTAATTTATGAAAAAAAAATATATTTGCAGTACTATGTTATTATAGATTGCATCGTAAAAATATTCACTGTGATGTCATATCCAAGGAGAAAACAGAAGATACGTTTGTTCTAAAAGCGGCCTGGATATCCATAAATATATATGTTATAGCTAACACTATATCATCTAAACTAGGAACTATTGAGGATAATTTCACAATGAAACCATTTTTTTAGAATGAGGGTGACAAACGATAATACAGTTCACCTCATGGTAAGTGGATGCAGTGGGCCATGGACATCTACGTCAACCTTCGAGTAAAAAATCAAAATGTAGTTGCGTTGTTCCCCTGATGACTAAAATATAATGCATCGTTTCCAGTAAAAAGGTTCTCCGGTTCTCTACACGCACCATACGACACATAACGACATTAAGCTGCTATTTTACACTAGTATTCCCTGAGAACGTGGTTCTTCCCCGTTTGAGCCGATAATATATCTGCAGTATCGAGCATTAAAAACTTAAAACGTTTCTTGTGTTTGTACGGTAAATAGTATAGTTAAATAAATATATAACATATAGGATAAATCCTGTCGGGGATGTAAATGTAAAAATAAATGTGGAAGTCCTTTGTCAGAATTAGTATTCAAACGTATAAATAGAAATAGCTTTATTTCACAAAGCTTAACTATAAAAATGAACTGAATTCAAATAATTTGTTGTTTGAAAATAGTATATGGTTTTACCACCTCTATCCTATTAATTATTCTGTGCTCTAACAGACACGAGCATAGGTAAAGCGAGGTCTTTAATAAATTTTTTCTTTGATTTTACTCCACGGCTAATGCAGAGGTTATAAAACCATATACAATTGAGTAATAATTCCGATAACGTACTTAAGGGGAACTACAGGGTTATTGTAATATGTTATATAACTAAAAATTCACTGACCGGTTCCACTGCGAAGTAGAAGGAGTGTTTCTCAGGGTCAGGCTCCATGCCGCTGACAAGTTCACGCAGTTGAGGGTCACCGTACAAGAAGTGCGGCAGCGAGAGGAATGACGGCGATCCGTAGCGACACGATGATACGTTCATCACTCCACCCCAAGCACACTCGCCGTTGCAGAAACACGCGTTCGATGGTGATGATGATGCTAAAGGGAAAAAAATAATGGTTTTCAAACATTTACATATAAATAAAACGAGATAACTGACTTTTATTGAGTAAGTTATTAGCATGTCATTAAGATATTTTGTACGTCTGTTTGTTTGTTCGGAATAATTTTCCGAATGGATATAAGGTAATGCGAGAAGTGATTTAGGCTTTATTTTATCCAAAAAATTTGGAGAATCTTGGTAATAATATTTTCAAAAACAAAAAAGATGTATTTAAGAAGGTATGCGCGAAATTTTTCACATTTTATTTCTGACCAGGATCCACCTAAATATTTAACCTTGAAGTGGCGGTATAAGAATATCCACTACACGTTGGTAGAGCCACGCCGCAGCTATGTTATGGTTGTAGCATGAATGGATCGGCTCGACCGGGGAAAGACCGCGCTCTCACTGAATACCGGCGTAAAATAGCAGCTTAATGCTGCTGTGTTTCGTATGGGGAGCATAGAGAACTGTAGACCCATTTTACTGGAATCGACGCATTCCATCTTAGTCCTCAAGGGAGACAACGCATCTGTCTGTAATCAGATCCTATAAAAAACAGCACATCGTCTCGCGGGTGTAACCAGAGGTGACAGAGGGAAACAAACCATAAGATGATCAGCAGCGTCTTCCTTATAAGGATTAAAAATAAAAATAAACTGCAGTTGCCAACCCGCTTAACAAGCATGGAATCTGTAGCAAATATGTAGCTGCCACGATAACAGTATTGATAAACGAAATGGTTACATCCCTATCTATTGAAAGCCATAAGATCATTTTCCGTCCCGTCATAGACCAGAGTGTGATTTCATCATTATCATCATCATCACATCCTGTAAAAGTCCACTGCTGAACACAAGCCTCCCCCATAGATTGCCTCATGGGGGGATTTTTTTTTTATAGGATAGGGTGACAAACGGGCACACAGTCCACCTGACGGTAAGTGGTTACTGCGGCCTACGGTCATCTACATTTATCCTCCATTACGAATTTAAATGCAGATGCGTTGTCACCCGTGAGGACTACGATGGAATGCCTCGTATCCAGTAAAGAGGGTCTCCGGTTCTCAACACTCACCATACGAAATACAGCAGCATAAGCTACTATTTCACGCTGGTATTCTTTGAGAGCGTGGTCCCTCCCCGGTCGAGCCGACCCATTCGTGTTACAATTATACTTCAAATATAACTGCAGCGTGGCTCTACCACGTCAATTGGGATTTTAGGATTTACCGCAGTTTTTTAATATTTTGAGTTGTTAACAGGAAGATGCTGCTGCCCATCACCAGTTTCAATTTCCCTAATTGCCTCTTACGATACCCACGAGATGATATGCGGTAGTGGATATTCTTATACCGATCTCGTCTACGCTAGACGTAAAATACCGATACTGGTGACAGAGAGCAGCGTGTAAGGTTCGTTACTTCTACTGCGATCGTCAAGCCAAGCCAAACGTGACTATTTAGGCATATCATCCCAACAACATGAGAAGTCCATGTTCAGTGTTACTTTTACAGGCCCTATATAGTAAAATAGTACAGAATCGTTTTTGTTCAATTTACCACACTTAACGCCTGATACATGGCAACACCAGTTACCACTTGCTCAAGATCCATCTAGAAATTTCCATGCTAGAACTTTCTAGAACTACCGACAACTTATTTACCTACCATTTTACCTAGTCTGTCGGGAACATTACGTACTCGAACATTTTACAAGATTCTACAGTAGAAGATTCTGGAACTTTTTTTTATAAAAGAGGGGGCAAACGAGCATGCTGCTCTCCTGATGTTGAGTGACTACCGCCGCCCATGATCAACCGTAACACCAGGGGAATTGCAGGAGCGTTGCCAGCCTTTGAGAAAGTAGTAAGCTCTTATCTTGAAGGTCCCCAGGTAAAATCGGTCCGGAAAAATCGCCGGTGGTAAACTATTCCACAGAGAGGTCGTACGCGGACTAACTCCTTGTGAAACGTACAGTGGTGGACCGCCAAGCATCCAGATGGTGTAGATGGTATCGAGCCGTTTGCCGCGTAATGCGTTCACGAAATTTGGCGGCTGCGATTAATCCGAACAATTCCTCAGAGCACTCCCCATGGTATATACGAAAGAAA
>DWHP01005162.1:0-12095 GCA_018247895.1 Parnassius honrathi
AAATGGTTTCAGTATTCGTATGAATACGCCATCAAAAATATTAGTTAATTATATACTTATAACGACTTAAAGAATTAACAAAATGATCCAGTTTCAACATTTTCTAACATTCTATACCTGCAACATTCCATATTCGAGAATTAATTGAAATAAATAATTATATCCCTTTATGTAAAACATGATGTGAAAATTTATAATTGAAATTGTGAAGAAACGCAATAATCAAATAATAGTATTATGGATTAAAACTTTTAAAAAGAGCTTAAATTATTTTTTACTTTTATTAAAATAATACATCAACACTATTTCGGTATGTGTTTATCAAAGTTAGATGGTTTGTTGTAGTTTTTGGCATATTTGTACCTGTGGGTGAGTCAAACCTTAGTCCAATGATTCGGTCAATAACCTAAATTGCTATTTAGCGTCTCCTCGCTATTGCCGGGCCAAAGTGGCGAATATATCGAGACTTCGGTAATCTTAACGAATCAATTTGGAACGGATTGCGGCCTTCGACTCAGGTTCGGTAACCGATTTAATTTACTGACACCCTCAAACTATTTTCATTATTATATTTTGTCGACAGTTTAAGAAACAATTAAAAACACTGATTTGTTACATGTGTTTCGTACTGAAGATATTAATAGTTACTTTGCAACCATCCGCACGAAACACATTGTGTTTCGTGTCCGATCAGAACATGCAAATTTCATTTTGTGTTCAATATAAAGAAAGTTATACTTACGCGAATACTACATATAAGTAAGTACATTAAATAAAAAGTTGAAATCAAATTTAATGAAAATTTTGATAAATAGCTTTTAATGCGTTTAATTTTAACTTGTTTCCAAATCAACCCGTGGCTGGAAAGTACTTTCTGAAATGGTTGGGAAATAAAAATAATTAAATTTTTAGTAGGTAAAGCCAGAAAGAGTTGATACTCCATTTTAGTAATGGTCATGATGTTACTGAACTACAATTTCAGTTTAATTTTTCATGTTATTTACTGTGTTTATATTTTGTTGCATTATGTTTTAAACATCATCATTAATAAATCTTATTGTATCAAACTATTGACGTAATTTTTTTACTAAAAATCGTCTTAAAAACGCTTTCAAAATGATAATATCTCTAACTGTAGAGTTAGGGTATTGTACTATAAATTGTTTATTTTTTTATTGATAAACAACAATTAGCATAAACTATAGGTTATTTATGCTCCACCTATAGTCATAGTCCTAACACCTATTGGGAAAACGCCCCTTTATTGCACGCTCTTCTTCTGTTCTCATTGTTAAATGTCACTTTTTGTTTTTGTATCGTTTGTGGACCGCCATGGGAGGTATATTCTAATGTCTTTATCTAATTCAAGAATTTCTTCAAGTATGTACCTTAATTGACATGACAGTACAGTAAATCACCCCATAATATGTTAACTTTGAAACTTCACGATGTTTCAACACCGCGAACATTCGTTCTGGATATTAACAGACGGATCTCAACATCGTCTAGTACTTTTGAATTGCGTGTGAAAATCTAGAATTGCCCGAAGCGGCGAGCTTTGCTTCGCCTGTAATTGCGGTGGTGGGCTCCACTTTGAAACACCTCTAGTCTGCCGCAACATTGCCACAATCTTGTATCGACTTTAATAGTACGTGTTTCGTTTTTTTACTCTATCGAAAAAAGATTACCTGCTGAGTTTATTGATTTATAAAACATTTGTGATGTAGTAACTTTTTCTTGCTAATGATATTTTTAAAGAAAAATTTAAATTAGGGAAACAGAAAACAGAAACTAAAATGCGTGGTAATGAACTAAAACTGAGAACGGAAGTATCATCACTTTCTCAGTTCACTTTTCTGTTTACATACATACAAGGAATACCTACAATTTAGGTCTGTACTTGTAAATACCGACAAGATAAAAGGGTTTGCTATTTTAACAAACACATTAATAGGTAATGTGTTTATACAGTAGAACACATTACAGGACCATGTCCATTCATCCGCTTATTTTTCTTTTACGTTAATGGATCACCTTAAACGATTAGACATTATTTTGAATAGCATTTTTAATAGGTACTAACTATACAAGTACATATAATTATTTTAAGATAAAAAAGATAAGATATAAGATAAGATAAATAATTGGTAAACACTATGTTTCTATATTAGAAGCCTCAATTACACAAAAAACTATAATTAACTATTTTCAAAATACAAAATTTAATTCTAACATATTTACCGATTTAAAAAAAAGTTTAGATTCTACATTCGACGCGTATGTGTTTTATAATATTGACCGATTCCTTGAAAACGGTTGAACCAATTTAAATGTTTCTTAAGCAAATAGGCCTCAGGTGGTCCCGTTTAAATATGAAGAGTAAATTCCACTCCTCTCCTTAAAACCCGTTCAGAAATGAGCGGAGGTCTGTGGCCAGCAGTGGAACGTATATAGGCCGTAAAAAAATTGAAAAATGGGGGATGAAGTTTTAAATATTACTAATAAGACGACATTCTTGTTGTTACCTTAAACTTATGATATTGCCTAGTGGTTTTATTTTTAACACACAGTAAAAACCGACTTCAGAAACTAAAACGAATAAAATAATTTGCACATAGCTTTTGAAAACATGGTTTTGATTCTTTGATATATAATATCTTAACAACGACGGCTAAACCACTAAACTGATCTTGGTGTTATTTGGCACCGAGATAGCTATACGTGTTATACGTGGTAGAGACACGCTGCAGCTATATTACGAGAGGCGGCTGAAGTTTTGAGCTTATGGTATAAAAATGCTGATAGAAAAGTATACAAAATTTATTTTTCTATGTAATCTTTCTCTACTTCAACGCATTTCTTACATTTGTTATAAAGGCTTTTAACCCAGTGGAAAATATTCTCCAACTTTGCCTTCTAAATGCTCGTCTACCACTGGCTGCATTTCTTCGTCACTCGAAAATCGTCGTCTGCGGAGGACTTTCTTTAAATTTGAAAATAAGAAAAATCGCTGGGAGCTAGGTCTGGACTGTATGGTAGGTGATTGATTTCTTTAAATACAGTTTTGTTCAGGGCACGTCTTGCAACTCTCGCAGTGTGCATGGGCGCATTGTCCTGTAAAAACAGGACTCTTTTCGCTTCTTTTTTTGACAACCACTTAACGCACTTTTGTCAACAATGCAGCGTAATAGTCTCCGTTAATTGTACTATTCTTATGAAGAATATCTATAATTAATAAAATTCCTTCATAGTCCCAAAAACCAGAGGCCTTGAGCTAGGATGCCGATCGCTCCACTTCATGGTGACTTTTCCCTTTTCAATCCACTGAATTTACTCTCGTTTGAACTCTAGATCGTATTGCTGGGTGCATGTTTCATCAACAATGCGAGAAAAAACATAGTCAGGATTGTCGCCACTGATCTCCAAAATCTCCTGCGAACTACTGCGAAAAACTCCTGTGCCTCGACGTTGCTTGTCCAGCATAGTAAGCGTCTTAGGCATCCATCGTGCACACACCTTTGCCTGTGCAAATGAGTATGCATAATATCGCCGATTCGTTCCTTGCTAATGCCTAAGGCTTCAGCTACCTGCCACAACTTGATTCGCCAATCTTCTAGAACAAGTTTCTTTACTTTTTCAATATTTTCTTCGTTAAAGGCAGTGCCATGCTTGAATTCTTGGCTATAACGATTTACGGTGGCAAACGAAGATCCTGACTCCACGTAAACTGTCCATGTATCTTCAACTATTTACTTCAACGTTTTGTTCTTCTTTGTGAGGTATTTTATGACAGCTCTGTACCTACTCCAATTTCGTACAATGCGCTGATGACTAAGACATGATGATGTTTACGGATTAATTACTAAAATCGCAATGATACTAATGATGTGAAACTCTTCATGTGTACTAAGAAGGGTATTCGTTAATTAATAATATAAAGCGCAAGACAATAATGACACTTGAAAGTACTTAGGCTCAAAACTTTTCAGCCACCCCGCGTATGGTTGTAGCACGAATGGGTCGGCTCAATTTGGTCGGTGGACTCGGCGTCCCATCTTAGTCTTCAGTTGTGACAACGTACTACGTTTTAATTCTTAATTGAGGATAAATTAGATATCTACGACCAAAGTATCCAATTATCGTCAGGTGGACTGTGTGTTCGTTTGTGGGTGCCAATATTACACAATAATAAAGCTAATATCTTGAAGACGGACGTAACGTTCCTTTGACAAAAGACAATGTTGTGGGTACAGCTAGTGTCAATATAGACAATTCTATAAGTTATTACATTCATGTCTATGTAATGATTAAAATTTATATTTTCATTTCAGAACCACCTGCGAATCCATCAGGCGAATTACCAGTTTCTATTGACCATCAACACGATGAAACCAACGCTCCAAGCAACCTCACAAGGAACGACGCTAATTGTGATAAGACTGGCACATGTTATGATGGTAAAATTTAAACATTTTTAAGCAATTTAAACTAACAGTACATGTCGTGTCACGTTTTTATTAATTATCAAATTTCAGTTTCCGTTCACTGTAAGGACACTAGAATTGCTGTACAAGTCCGAACGAACAAGCCCTTTAACGGTCGTATCTACGCATTGGGTCGCTCAGAAACCTGCAATATTGACGTTGTGAATAGCGATCTTTTCCGTCTCGATCTTACCATGGCCGGTCAAGACTGTAACACTCAGAGTGTCGTGAGTATACATTTTTGATTCCCAGGTTTCCACGTTTTTTAGTTCTTATTACAATTTCAATTCATTTTCAGACTGGTGTCTATTCAAACACTGTCGTTCTTCAACACCACAGCGTCGTGATGACTAAAGCTGACAAGATCTACAAAGTGAAATGTACCTACGACATGAGCTCCAAGAACATAACGTTCGGAATGGTGCCAATCAGGTTAGTATGTCCGTGAACACTTTGCAGTAACGGCACAGTTCATACCTATTAGCATCTCGAGTTGAATTTAAAAGACAATAGTTGATGTCTATACGTGATGTGGAAATAGAAAAGGAAAATTAAGTGCATCTCTGTACGTTTCTCTATGAATAGATACTATCGACGCTTGGTTTATAAATATTTGGATGTTCTGCTTTGTAGGTTATCCATAAATAAGAAATTGTTTTTATAGATAATTAGTGTTGCCCCCTAGCCCCAAGGGGGGCTGCCGCCCGGGGTCGATTAAAAAAACTACGAAGGCCAGTCATTACATTATACACTTTACAGGGACCCCGAGATGATATCGATTACTGCCGCGCCCGAAGCTCCCCCACCACGCATCCGCATTTTGGACAGCCGCCAGCGCGAGGTCGAAACTGTGCGCATTGGAGACCGTCTTACCTTCCGCATCGAAATTCCAGATGACAGTAAGAATATTTCAAAATGTTTTAGTTTTTAATTAATTTTAATGAAGAAAAGTTAATTTGGAATTGTAGTTGTTTGCAAGTTTGAAAATCGGTTTTGATATCTTGATTACAAATTGGACGAAATATTGAAATGCTGTTTGATGCAGTGCAATAACAAATATCATGTACCTATTGCTTGCTCTTGTTGTAGAACTTAATCTTACATTTTGTATTATTGCATCAACAATTAAAAATCCAATTTAATTTGTCTATTAGAAAACCCTCTAACTTAAGAATCCTAGCCAATCAAATCTTAAAAAATGCATATTGTGTAATGCATATGACTTAGTTATGACATACTTATGTTATGATAATTAGGGGTATCGAAAACTACTCTATACGTCCTTATTTATTTAATTTAAATAATCGCATATTCTAAACTTATTTTCTATTTTTTCAGCTCCTTACGGTATCTTCGCGCGAAGCTGTGTTGCGATGGCAAAGGACTCTAAGAGTACATTCATGATCATTGATGATGAAGGGTAAACTTTGAAACAATATCTTAGCGTGAGAATAAAAATTATAATTAAATGAATTTGGATATATTAAGGTTCGCTTTTTTTTGCAGATGTCCAGTCGACCCATCAATATTTCCTGCTTTTACTCCAGACGGAAATGCTCTGCAATCCATATATGAAGCGTTCAGATTTACTGAATCCTATGGTGTTATATTCCAATGCAATGTCAAGTACTGCCTTGGACCTTGCGAACCGGTGAGGATTTTTTAATAGTTGCAAACAAAAAGTATCATAAAAAGATATATTGTGTAAAATTTCGTGCAAGTAATATTAGCAACGGCAATAAACGGAATTGTTTGACATTTGTTATGGTATACACATGCAATGACGTAGTCCCTTGAACTTTTGAAAGATAAAAATTTATTTTGTTACTTTGTGTTTGTTTCCATGTTATTTGCGCTCTGTGAACAGCTTCATTTGGTTTGTGGTCGTAATCGGAACTGATGATCATGAGTATGTTCCGAAATACCCAGTATACTGGCCAATGCAAATTACTTTATAAATCGACACCATATTTGTGATTCGTTTCAAAACATTGGTCAATATACGACATCATACGTTTGCGCCATATTTAGAAGTGTTGGCGAATATTTTGTCATTTTGGGCTCCAAAATTTATTAAATCCTGTTTCAATTAATTTGTGAAGAATGGAGATAACGGCAATAGTTCTATAATTTTTTGTATTTGAATATATAAAAACAAATTCTGGCATAAGTACTTTGTTCAGAGTACACACAATTAAAATTATTTTAATTTGGCGGGATATCCGACACAATATAACATGGCGTCATTTGCATTCGCCAGTATACTGGGAACATTTCGGAACATACCACATGTGATTGGGTCTTTCTGTCAAGATATTCTCAGTAGCAGGCCGGAGTCAGGAAGTTTGCGGTGTTTAACCCCCGTGTCGTAGAAAGCACGTAAAGCCGTAGGTTCTGCGCTGATCTCTCTTCCGTCGTGTCAGATTTCTCTTCCATCGGACTAAGAGTAAGGAAATAGAGAGTGCACCTGTGCTTGCGCACACATTTGTGCATTCCCAGTTCTACGCAGATGGCTAGTTCCCGTTAAAACTGGATGCTGTGACCGAAAGTCGGTCTAGAGACTATTATTTTATTTGCGTCTACGACTGCATATTCATAGCTCAGCGTTTCATGTACCTGTTCACTGTATGATGGCTTCTAATAGTCGAGAAAATAGAGTAAATGGGCTCTGCCTTCTCTTGCGGAAAGTCAAATTGTGTCAAAAAAGGCAAGTATGGCAATTCACAGTGCTGTGTTAGTCCCTACTTTAATGTATGGTAGTGAAATTTGGGTGTGGCATAATACACGAGAGTAGAATAAATGCTGTAGAAATGCGCTCATTAAAGAGTATGTTAAGGCTGAATCTGAATGACAGGGTGAGAAGTTGTGTGATAAGAGAAAAGTCTCGTTTACAAGATGATATTGTGACCAGGATTAGGAATGCATCGGTGGTTTGGTTATGTAGAAAGAATGAACGAAGGAAGAGTGACAAAGTAAATATATTTTGCAGAAGTGAACGGTAGAGTCAGGAACAGACGCCTTAGGCGAAAGTTTATCGACCAAACTGGCGATATATTGAAAATGGGCCAAATTAAGAATACTCTTAACCGACGAGCATGTATGCGTCGGTATACGGATGTAAAGGAGGCGAGAGTGGTGTGTCAGGATCGTGCCAAATGAAGGAAGTCCGTAGTCTCTGCCTACCCCTCTGGGTGACAGGCGTGAGTGTTTATGTATTGTCACGGTGCAGTGACGGCGTAGGAATATCCAGTATCCCAAATAATCTGGTGTCGAAAGAGGCGACAGAGAGAAACCGACACAGATGATGGATAGCAGCATCGTGCTCACAACAATCGAAAATAATAAAAAACAGTGGTTGCCAATCCGGCCGCCAATCGTGGCAACTATGGCAGAATTCCTATAAGGCATTTGATAGAATGTAATAAATTAATAAATCGGGAAATTTTTTTGGGTTTAAATATTATTTTAATAATACTACGAGCTTACAAGACTATTTACATATGTAAACTATAATATAACTGTGTTCGGCATATTTGTCTGCCCAAAGACATGTAAAATAAGTCTGTGGTGATAAGCTTATGTATCGAATTACACGGTTATTATTTATATTTTTAGGCTATGTGCGAATGGGGTAGAGAATCCTTGGAATCATGGGGCAGAAAGAAGCGTTCTCTGCCTTCAAACGAGACCGGTGAATCTCGGAACCAGGAAGAAAATATGAACATCTCTCAAGAAATCCTCGTTTTAGACTTTGGCGATGACAGACAAAGTACCGACTTCCTCCGCTCTGATAAGCCGGGTGGAACGGCTTCGGAGACTAATTTCGGCGGTAAGCTATATTTATTAATTTTCTGTACTTAAGGTAATGACTAATGACTATGACTAATGGTAATTTAATACAACCTACACATAGACGTGACTTTCAAAGTGATTTAAGGGATTAATCTTTGGGATAAAATAGGAAATTTAAAAAAACATTTAAGGTCGTTTTAGATCTCACTTTAAAAGCTCTTAAGGCACTTTTTTGAAAATAAATGACGTAAAATCATTTTTTTATGTAAACAAACGCTTCATAGTTGCTATTTCTACCCTTATCACCAAAAAGCAAAATTTTATCACTATGAATTAATTTACAAAAATAAATTACAAGTGTACAACCAGTGCGTGTTGCCAGATGGCATATGGATCTGAATCGTGGTCTATTATCGTGGTTGTATGAGAAAGCTGAAGGTCGCTTAAGCGAGCTATGAAAATGGTTATGCACCGAGTTTCTCTGCGTGAAAGAATTTGAAATGGGGATGTCCGTAATAGAACCAAAGTAACCGACATAGCGGTATCGAAGGATCAGTAATTTGAAGTGACAATAAGCCGGCCAAATAGCTTGAGGAAAACAAATCGATGAAGAGGGATTCTAGTGTCAGTCTCATACCGTTAAGCAAAGTCTAAGGTGGCCCTCCACTAGATGGAGTGACAACCTGTTAAGACGTGTAAGAGATCGACGGATCTTGGCAGTTCAGACTAGTGTTTTGTGGCATTCCTTGAGGGAGGCCTATGTCGGCCGGACTGTAATGATGGTTATATAGTAAATAATAAATTAAAATGCAGAATAATTGAGAAAGTGTTATTCAGGGCTTTGGATCCATGGTAGTCACGCTGTAGCGATATTATTTTTGTAGCACGAATGGGGTGGCTCGACCAGAAAAGATTACGCTCTAACAGAATAACAGCTTGAAGTTGCTGTGTTTCGTACGGTCAGCTTAGAGAACTTGAGACCCTTTTTACTAGAAACAAGGCAATCTTAATACTCAGGGGTGACAACGTATCTGTATATATCGTAATAGAGGATAGATGTAAACGTCTATGAGCCACAACATCCACTTACCATTAGGTGGACTGCTCGCTTGTCACCCTTAATTTATAAAAAATCTTAAACTCTATTGATACATGTTATCGTAACCAAGAATTTTATCCAATCGATATTTCAGAAACAATTAAAATTCCGCTCTCTTTGCGTATATTTCTCACTTCCGATCCCTAAGAAAATCTTTTCGTTAAATTATAATTAAATTCGACTCAATATTATTAAAAATTTCAAATATATTTTAATTACAGAGAGAACTGTTACAATCGTCGAGCCCTGTCCAAGCAAGATGTCAGTGTTACTCCTGGGAGTGGCGTGCGCGCTTCTTGTGCTGCTCTACATCGCGACAATATTTTGTTATTACATGCGCAAGTGGATGTCGCCACCGAAGCACATGTCGTAATAACCAACGCAATAATTGAGGCTATAAATAAAGTTGCGGCCCTTATGTAGTGTAACTTTTTGTAGCGACAGCGCTGGATTTACATTGAGAAACTTGTGATACACATGACTGATATTACGCAAAAAATGTAAACCAATGTACTTTTTATTTTTAAAATAATAATTCATTTACATTGATAATATTCATCACTTTAGTGAATTTTAAAGAATCATTTGATATCATCATGAAAATCGCCGTGCATATCGCTTTCACCTTCTTGGTAATTTGGAATTTAAGATGTTACATTTCATATCTTTTAAGTACAACTGGTTATTTACTATACGAATATTATGCATTTACAAAAAATATAGCCGTGATTTAGGTACCTACTTGATAATTGGAAAAAAACTAGTTTGTACCTACCTATAGTAGAATAATTTAGTTTTGGACGATGCATTTATTAATTTTAAGAATTTAGATTATTTTCTAAAACAAAATATTGTACAATTATCATACGCGATAAATGCTAAACATGTTTTGGAATAATCCCTAAAAAATTATACCAAATAACGTTTGTTACTATTTTGATTATAATTTTATGGGAATATTCTGAATTAAAATTATTGGAATTTTTTAAGGGTATTTAAGTAATTAGGGATAAAGCAAGTATCAATCACATAATCATGCCCATATAAGTAAGGTCCTATTTTATTGAAGTAATTTAGGTAGCTTGGTTATATGACTTATCATTCCTAGAAATCTCATAGGTTTGTAAATATGCTGTTGTCATTTCGGCGCTAATTAACAGTTTTGTATGCTCCTCTTATTGAACTTTCAGTTGGGTTTTGAAGAAATATTTTTGAAATTTGAGCGCAAATCTGTTGTTACTCACAAAACTCGATATATACTCGATGTTTCTCTTAACCCAACTTGAGATTTCTTAATTTATTTAGATTAGTAAAATTAATAACATCTATTTATTTCTTAACCTTATAAAATAAATAAACTTGTACAAATTTACTTATTTTTTTATTTCAACGAAATTGTATAGAACACAAGTAAATAATATATAAATAGATTCTTTGAAAATAGAACACTAAAATATATGAGGGAACTATCAAACTCCTGCAGTCACTATTGAACACATTCTAACATTAATTTACTATATACACTATTTAAAATCTCTTCTTGTGCCTTTGTCTTCATTTGTTCAAACTTACAACTAAAAACTTTTTCAAAACTACTTAAAAACTTTGGGATTATATTTTCGATAGGAAGTTTCATCCCCGTCTCTTGACTAAGCGATGTCACACCTTTGTCGGGTATGCCACAAGGATTGATGTGGCTAAACCATGACAAATCATTATCACAGTTCAGCGAGATCCCATGTGTGGTAATATACCTTGAGGCATGTATTCCAATAGCTGCAATTTTGTTGTCACCTACCCACACACCTGTATGTGGTGACCTGTTCGCTTTGACACCTGTTAGAACATAACATCACATTAATTACTATTAAATATGATGTGGACTTTCACTGATTGATAAAGGAGATTGTGGTCTGATATGAGAAAACCAGAGTTGAGTGATTGATTTAAATAATTTTGATTACTGATTTAAAACAAGTTGTATTTTATTTTAGTCATTGAAAAAAATCAAAATCAAGGGGTATATGAAAGATGAAAATACCACTCAGTTTCGAAATTCGTTAGAGCCAAGGCTAAGTAAATGTCTGCAGAGGCAGATACTTGCAGGTTAAATATCCACAATATTTACATGTTTTTTTTTTTGGAATAAGGACAACAAATATTTATCGCTTACAGTCAACCTGATGGGAAGTGTATACTGTGAACCCATAGGCATCTATCCCCAATCAAGAATCAAAATACAAATGCGCTGTCACCTTTAAGGAATCAACTACCACCAGAGATTTTTCCGGAGCGATACCACTTAGGGACTTTCAAGAAAAGCCCATTCCTTTTTACAAGGCCGGCATTGTATCTGCAATCCCCTGGTGTTGCAGCTGTTCATGGGCTGCTGTAATCACTTATCATCAGGTGAGCCGTGTGCTTGTTTGCCCCCTCTCCTATAAAAAAAGGACCATGATGGAATATCTTGTGTTGAGTAAAAAGTGTCTTTAGTTCTCTACACTCATGTCATGATACATACATGGAATTAAAGAAAATTTATAAATACGTTACCTCCCTTAAGGAGTAAGGTGTAACATCTAGTACAAATAATACATAAATAATAATAAATACAAATGGGAAATGCTCTACTAACTTTGAACAATTAGACGAAACCATTTTTCTTACGTGGTAGAGTCATGCTGCAGTTATATTAAAATATAGTTGTAGCACGAATGGGT
>DWHP01005163.1:0-12095 GCA_018247895.1 Parnassius honrathi
GTACTATCTATAAAATATGTTCTTGAATTTAGTTATTTTCGTTAATATGTAGTTCTGCTCTCCCAGCTAGGTTACAGAAAAACATGTATTAAGAAGTAACGGTCTCCAATCCCATCATAGTAGGTATATAATAAGCAAATGGTTATGGTAAGTGCCTCAATTATAATGACTTCTAGTTATTTAAATTATTAAATATTAAATAAAAAAATGTATGCGTGGTTATGTGTGTGCGCGCGTGTGTGTGTTTGTGTGCGTGTGTATATGTGTGTGCACGTGTATGTGTATGTGAGCGAGAAGGTTAGATATCCTGCTCCGGGGTAGTGCTGCAAAAACGAACTTAAAGAAGCTGCAGGTGGTACATAGGGCCATTTCGAAAGTGGCTACTTTCCAGCCAATAATTTTTCAACTAATCATACGTACAATGGCCGGAACGTCTTTAATGTTCGGCGACATTTTATTCAACAAATAGTTCTTTTGCAGCACTGCGAAACCCCTTACAGGGAAATAAGTAAAAGTCAAAAAGGCAAAATTAGTTCTCCTCCACAAGTTCGCTAACCATTCAATAAAAGATTCTTTTATTTCCTGGGTCTGTCAAAATGTCCTATATATAGGTTATCGTTCTGTAACTGCAAGAAGACAGTCCGCTTACTCAAAACAAATCTTATATATTATAGAATAATACCTAAAAATATAACTAAATTGATCGTAAAATAACTTATAACTAAACAGTATATAATAGTACCCTATATATGAACTCTGCCAGTGAGAAGATTAATGTAGCTTTTAAAATTTAGTTTTTTGTGTAAC
Source organism: Parnassius honrathi (assembly GCA_018247895.1). Taxonomy (NCBI): domain Eukaryota; kingdom Metazoa; phylum Arthropoda; class Insecta; order Lepidoptera; family Papilionidae; genus Parnassius; species Parnassius honrathi. The sequence continues at coordinate 808 of DWHP01005163.1, forward strand.
ACTGTATACCTATGTATTTAATATGGTCGACATAGGATATGATTAGACACTGACAAGAGATCTGAGTATTTGTGGCAAGTAGGAGATATTGGTAAATTTGGTTGGTCGACTAAACTAATCGAATAGGTAATAGGTTTAGTTTTGATATTAGATATTAGGTCGAAACCAAGCTGAGCCTTGTGCTCAATTATAGAACATGTTTCGGCAACTAATGTTATTATATTCGATATACTTATCATTCGCAGTATCATCTGCAAATGATATGTATATCGAATAAAGTCGATATCGATATATCTAACTATCAGGCTGGAACGACGATATATCGATATTTTATCGATATTTCTTCTTCTTTAAATCATATATAAATCCAAACGTCCTTTTTGCTCAGTCAAACGTTACGAAAAATCAATAAATAAAATTGTGAAATTAAAATACATCTTATTGTTGTTTTATTATTTTAATTAAAAAGCCCGGTATTTTGTACCTGCCATCAAACTTAAAAATCATATCTTTGATAGTCTAATCCCATATATCCTGTTTCAATACAATGCAAAATCTCCGTAGAAGCGCCAAAAAAGGAGAAATTGAATTGAACAAAATTTAACCTAAGAAGAAAAGTAATAATCTGACAGCATGCTCTTACAGGCAGCAACAGAAGTAGTTTTCCTAATATTTGGATGTAATTTTTTCCGCCTTTTAGCATCAGCGGCGAAAGACTGACATAAATTTGATACTGCGAAGAAAAACACACAAAGCTGTTCTCGCGAAGGGACGTTCATGAGGAGAACTTAAATATTAAAACTGGCATTTCGTGCATGGACCATAAATATCACTTACCTGATACACATACACGTTGATGGATAGGTTAATTTAAGCTTAGAATGGTATAAGAATACGTGACCGTATCTACGAAGACCGAAATAAAACGGATTCAGTTATTAAGAAGACGATCTCACTTCCACAGGGGTACTCGGCTTACATCACACATATATCAGCATACACAATGACCAGTAAAGTAAGCGTTCGCATCAATGTAGCCGTATTATCGACTTTATTATTGTAAAATTCAATCGTGATCAGGGATGGGCTTGGTTAGTTGATAATAAAAACTCCTAGTAAAATATCAGGTAACATTATTCAATCCTTAGAGATAATAAACATTTAAATAACTCTGTTCAATATATTTTATACAGCTGTTGGGTTACTAGGAGATTAAGTGTATATATATACCACATAAAGTCATACTCAACTCAAAGATAGAGCCTTACTATGACTTTAATAATCGTGTTTCTTCGGTGTGGTATATACATTTTGATATTCATACGATAGATGAAGGTATGTATAAGCCATAGCATCTCCCTTTTTTATAGGACAAGGTGATAAACGAGCACACAGTCTACCTGATGGTAAGTGGCTGCTGTGGCCCATAGACATCTACGTCTATCCTCGATTACGAATCAAAAAGCAGATGCGTTGTCACCCGTGGGGACTAAGATGGAATGCCTCTTTTCCACTAAAGAGGGTCTCCGGTTCTCTACACTCACAATAATAAACACAGCAGTATTAAGCTACTATTTTACGCTCATATTTCGTGACAGAGTAGTCCCTCCCCGGTCGAGCCGACTCATTCGTGCTACAACTATACTACTAATATAACTGCAGCATGACCACCACGTATAAAACGATATTATGATCAGGTGAAATGTGTGCTTTTTCACTATAATTCTACTCAAGATTATAAATTCAATGGTGACAGGGAATATGTAAAGCCAGTACACATCCCTAGGCAAAAAACTACGGCTCATAAAATTAATACGTTAGAAGGTTACATACTATATAAAACGAGAGATACCTTAAACGTCTAAACCGACTGCTAACAAGCACAGAGTATTTATAATACATACAGGCATCGGCAACATTGATCGAACCAAATAAATTGATTAATACATATTCAGACTAGTTGTCAAGCTCCGACGCAGGTACGGTTCTGTCAGGTGCATGCACACGCAATTGTTTGTTTAACACAATTAGCGTTTCGCACGTGTGTTCTAATAATAGATGTGTACCGTACGCCTCACTGTCCATCACTCGCTCCCAATCAGTGAGTCTGTTTTGTATAAGTGTTGCCGTATTGAAAGCCAAAGAGCTGCAACACTGAAAACTATGCATATCCCTGCATGCCACTCATTCCACAAAAAGTAATCCATCTAAATTGTATTTACGATTTACGATCTTCTTTAACTGCTTTTAAGCCTAATATCGCTTGGAAGACCACACAAAAATACATCATACACCGACTAATATACTTGTGCATGCTAAATTTTTGTATCAAAACAATTTTAGCCCACGGCTTCAATATAAATGCCAAATACAGCCGCGGGTCAGATAATTAACGGAATTTAGAAGTTCGATCAGTTTTAAATTGGTATTACAAACACGCGTTGTTGAAAGATCAACAAGTCGCGTATTTAATTATACCCCAAAACTTGATTATTGGGGGCCCCGTTTATTGATCGCTCGAAAGCGTTTATTAATCAAATCGCCCACACCAAACTCTTAATAGTTAATTGTGAAGTACTAGGTTCTACATTTCTAATAACATAATGCCTAAATTGTTGTAATATATTAGTCAAAATAGCGCGAAAATCGTTTTGCGCTGCGCTTGCGTCGGGGTGGGCGCACAGGTGAACGTCAGTCAGTCTGCTCCGGGAGCTCCTGCCGACAGGGATCCACTCACGCAACACGCCGCGAAATTTCGGTACTGTTTTCGAGCCATATAACAATTTAAACGGAAACTAATTGCAAGAAAAAACTAATTACAAAATAATTTTAAATGTTCAAATAGGACTGGTATGTGCGTAGTAAGGTTCAAAGGACAGGCCGTGGTTAGGGGTGGGATGCTGGGGCAGTGATGTCCGTCGAGAGATGCGTCCGGTCGTCATTGCCACGTGCTTACTGCTGCTCGCGCCCATCACTGATTCCTGGTGGTGAGTTCACATCGATGAGATAAAAATGTAAACACAACACCGAGTTTCATAATGATACAGTGTTGATGGGCAATAAAAAGTACGAATTTTTTTATCGATACCTTTTTTTATTAGAGTCGACTTAGCTGGTTCTCTAATTTAATTATTTTTAATTAAATTTAGACATCAACGTTTCAGTATAGTTAGTAATGTTGCTCTATACACTTTAAAATAATCTACTTTACTACGTTGTTTTTAACAGAAAATGTTACATTAAAAACATTTTGATTATAGCATATATATAAAATGTAATGTACATAATATGTATTTTGTTTAATATTTACTCTTCCCCACGCTGGAAAGTACTTTAAAATATAATATAAATATATAGATACCATAACATATATTACGCTTATTTTACTCTTAAGTCCCTTTGCTGTAAAATACGTCATTATTAATTGTTACTGCTTTGATGAAGTTTTGATAATCACGATTTAGTTTCTGTAAATGTGAATCTTATGGAGTAACAAGACGACATGATAAGTATATCAAGGTATATGCGTCAGAGTTTACTTTTACTTTTAACCTAATAGATCGTTTTCGGGCTCCGCTGCCATACAACGAAAGCTTTTAATTTCGTTCCGTTCATTTGCCCTAATGTATCACAGTGATAATTTCTAGAATTAGCATCGGAATGAGATAAAAATTTAAGAATTTCTTTGGATTTATGCACCCTAATTTTATGGTAAGATAATATTAGTCGTATTAAAACTTTCACAGTCTAACTTTCGCACACAATAGCAAGACAATAGCAATGCACTGTATACAAGGACAGTAAAAGGTTTCGTTATTTTTTTTACTACCCGTTAATCAGTGAATGTAATTTTTTGTTGTCACTGTTTTTTATTGGGTGCATTATAATTTGGATTTTTTTAAATTAAATAACGGAATTTCAAAAATCACTTTTGGCAACTAAGCTTTGTATACGAAATATCAAACTAAGCTGTATTGCGTAGTAATTTTTAAATAACTAATGAAATCAACTAAAAATTGGAAAAATAGATCTTATAGAATACTTTAAATTCAACATTTAGCAAACGACGGTAATACTATAGAAAATTGAACAATCTACGCAGCCAACTCTACCTTACGCATGTCCCAACATTCGGAAATTTTTAATACTTCTTGACCTAAAGTAGTTCTTAATATCGCTAAATTATTGAAAAGATTCCTAGTAATTACTAATGATTTAGGTTAGAATGAACAGTATTATATATTACTCTACGTTTATTTATAATTCATTTACTTTTTGGTAGGACTTCTTTCCTACCTGGGAGGCCATCTGAGTTGGCACCAGAGTCATGTGTGTTTCCGCCTAACAATACGTAAACTATTCTTGCTAGGCTGTAAGGTATTCCATCTTTGTTCTTGGGGGTGACAATCCTGTGACCTTTTTTCGAAGTTATATACAGGTATACTATTACCTAGACCATTATCTCATTTCACGTTATAATACCGTAAAATAAGAAATAAGTACTAGTACAATCCATGGGTAAAGACTCTAACTTGGAAATAGTTTACATGAAAATAAACAACCCTTTATTATTATCATTCGTTCCACCAAGAATGCACCATAACCAATCACATCCGCTGGGGATTAATGAGCTCAAAAGCAGTGATAATGATGGTATGATAGGATAGAGATGTGATGAGTGCTTTTTCGTCATCGAACCCTAGGTCGTCAAACAGCACATTCGGATCGAACATTTTAAGAAAAAAATGCAATATTTGAAGAAAAAAATGCAGACATAACAGACACATAAAATTTTATTTTCAATCATTTTTATGAAACTACTCCTTCGTTGTTAAAATACTATTTGTATGTTGTCTATGTGCAATTTCTATAAATTAGGTAATGTTGGAATTAAAATAATAAGAAATAACCAAACTATTTCTGTTATTAATATAGCAGCTAAATATAGGATATTATAAAGTCGATCGTAAGCTATAGTAAATCGGTTTTCATTCGGTTAGTTACTTGTACTCGAATTAATACGGGGAATCAGAGCTTTAACAGTAGGTGGCTTGGCTCCAAAGTAAACTGTATATTAATTTCGCTGAACAGGGCTCTATTACAAATAACAACCGTTTAAACAACACATACAATTTTTTTTGGTTTATTGAATGTTAATCGCTTCCATTTCCCGTGAAGCTTAGGTAAGCTTTTATTTAAATTCGGGAGCTTTGAATATTATTTAGAGATACAATACTACTTAATAAAAAGAGTTTATGCAGAGTATATTAAATACAGAGCTCTCAAAAGTACTTTTCGATTAAAAATAGCATAAAAGAGGTTCATCCTACTGGTGGGTATTAGATTTAACAAAGCTAGGAGGATAATAATCTTTATGTATAATCTTTACTTGAAGTATAATCAAGCAACTACGCGTAATATAACCTGGAATGGTTCTTAAAGTTGTGAAAAGAGTATGTTTGAAAAAATTTCAAATACAGACATAAAATATGAAAAAAAAACTTTTGTCGTACCTATTATACAGTTTCTCATCTTTTCTGACATGGTATTAGATTTAATGTGAAGTAAGTTTGTACAAGACGTGCAGTGGCGATGTAAGAATTCCCACTACCCGTAGCATGGGTGCCAAAAAAGGGAACAGCATCTTTCTCATAACAACTAACAATAAAATAATATATATACAATAATAATTTGCGGTTGCCAAGCCACCTGCTGAGCTTCCCAAGTATGGCAAATATTCCTCTTACGAGTCAATTTATAGAAGATATTTTGATAGGCTGTATTGGCAAGTTTGCAAGGATAAACAATGGTTTAGGGGAATCAAACTCGGAAAAAATTATGTAAATTAACCGAGGCATATGAAATATTTAAACTTCACATTAATTTACATCTGACATTCAAACATACACCTGTATACTGCGTACTATTTAACATTTATAAAAATTATAACTATCAGTATCTATGTCGTTATACGATATACAACATTTAAAAAAACCCTGTAGTACGCGTTAAGTGCGTTTTCAGAATCAGTATTCAAATGTATAGAAATAATTTTACTTCAGAAAATTCCACCATAAAATAATTGAATTAAATTAAAATAAATGTGCTATTTGCAAATTGTTCATGGTTTTATTACCTCTATCTGACATGCGCATAGGTAAAGCAGAGTCTTTGACTGTAATCTTACTCTCCGACCAACGCAGATGCACTAACAAGTCATTTATTTATAAAGGTCATGGTAACAATTATTTCCATAATAATACATATAAGAATAAAGATATTTAAAATTTGCCACGTGCTCGGCGGTGAAGGAAAACATCGTGAGGAAAACTGCATGTCTGAGAAGTTAAAAAAATATATTACGAAGACATGTGAAGTCAGCCAACAAGTATCGAGCCAACGCGGACAGTTTCTTGCCCTAAAATCTCATAAGTGTGAAAAGGCCGGTGTGCTACATATATAGGCTGTAACTTCACTTTAATTTTACGATGACAAACTAACATAGTTGACCTGATGGTAAGTGAATACCCTGACCCATGGACATCAACATTTATCCTTGATTAAGACCAAATTCCGGATGCGTTATCACTCCAGTAATGCTTCTTTACGAGTAAAAAGGCTTTCCGGTTCTCGACCTTCATCATACAAAGCACAGCATTATGCTGCTATTTAACGCTGATATCCTGGGCGAGCTTACTCCTTTCACGGTCGAGCAAACTAGGTGTCTCACTATGCTTATATTTCTTCTAATATTGACACTATTTAAATTAATCAATTAAAATTTAAATAGTGTCAATATTAGAAGAAATACTATTTGATTTAATTCAAACAAGTTTGAAATAAAAAATTGAGTTTAATTTTACTGCATTTATTGATGCGTATTTAATATACATTACGTAGTATTTGAGATAATTTAAAAAAAGCAAGTTTTATTAACATGTCTAATCTAATCACGTATAGTTAGACGAATTATGATAACTAGTAACAAATCTCTCTACTGGAAAAAAAAGGAAATACATAACGTAGTGGCCGATACAATTGCGAGAAGAGATTTATAACGAGGAAGTGTAATAAAGGCGATTTTAACGAACTTTATCCGTCTCACCTTTATTTGCACGTGCCAAATGCAGAACACGGTGGGCCTTAATTTATAGGTTTGAATTAATGAACAACCGAAAGATATCTTTGTCTCGTATAAAATGTAAATTATTTGCTACCCGTAGTTATACACAATTTTTAATGCGAGAGTGCTATTTACCAAGTGCTCAGAGGTGAAGGAAAACATCATGAGGAAATCTATTACAAATAAAATATTTCGAGGACACGTGAATTTTATAAAAATTAACTGAAAGAGCTCGTCAAATTAGGTGATTGCTCCACAAAGCAGACTGTAACTTTACCTTTTATTCAATTTGTTACTTGGTATCACTTAAGTACCTAATTGCCATATTAAGTGTTGCTCTAGTACATTGTTGGCTGTGGAAGAAAATATTTAAACGGCCCGTGAAAAAATCAGTCCTTAGTATTTCGATTACAATTTCAGTGTTGCCGGCGAGAATCTAACTCGCAATGTTCGCGTATATGTGAGCTGATCTGATGATCGCGTAACTGATTCTTTCAGACGTGACTCTAATGATTTGAACGAAATTTTGTTTTATTGTCCAAGTTTATCTGGCGTCGTCTATCAGTGAGAAAAAAATTCTAACGCCATGATTTTCTCGAATAAATTTCGGTCTCGAAATTTTGGTCGCTCAAACACCTTTATCCAAAGACTGCGCGTATCCCGTGAGTTCAGTGAGGCGATCGTCTGGTATACACCAAAATTGTCCACACTGATGACGAGAGACGTTAAAAGTACAAGATTTTCAGCAATATGATCTCCTACCCGGCTGCTTAACGAGAGTGATTTTGACGTAAGGAGGCTACATTATGTGAAGAAATCCAGAAGTAAATGTTTATGGGTTGGTCATAAGAAACTTTTTCGGAAATAAATTAATCATTGATGAGGAATATTTATAAAACAAGAACACTTTGTGGGATAAATACTTAATAAAAACTAAAAATAAATGAAAAACTTCGAAATATATACGGTATTTTATTTCATTTTTTACTTTTTTCCAATTAAAGATTTACGTACTCATATTTGTAAGTAAATATACAGCGTTATAATAAATTTTTCGTATAGGATCCTTACCTATTTCAGAGATACGTACGTAAAGTTTTGTTCGAGTTTGTAGGTTAAGAATATCGGTATTATTAGAGACTTTAAGACCATCTTACTGCCTGGCGATGTGTCTGACATTTCTAGTATCATTGTTTAGCATTTGGAGGAAGTGTCGATGGACTATAATGGCTACTTAACATGGCTTCTTAGTTTTAATCATTGTGATACATTTCAGCGTTATATATAAGAGTGACTATTGATCAAGTCTGCTTATTCTTTGGTTGTTCCTGCACCCCAAAGACATCTAAAATCAGTTTTAAACAAAGAGAGCTCAAGAAAGGCTGTGTTGATGTAGATTTTGACCGTTTAATGGATATAATTTGCATTTTATTAATTATTTGACCTAAATAAAAAATAACGAAATGTTGCTTTGTAATATGTTGCGTACATAAGACAGCGAGATATTTTAAGTGTTGATATTTATTTTATAGGCGGTAAACAGTTTCCTTTCCTCACCGAGACATTTTAAAAATCTTAAAAAAAAACCGCAAGTCGAATAAATTATAAGAAATAGGTTTTCTCTATAATATGTGAAGCCAACATACGCCGACTGTTCACGCCGTGCACTTTTCTGCTTCAAAACAAAAAAGAATATTTACTTTTGGTAAATTGACCGTTACTTTAAATTAATTAATATAAGAGCTTTGTGGAAGTGATAATCTGATCACGAAAATATACTTTTCGGTAATTGCACTGAAAAATAATTATTTTCTTGTTTACTGGAGATTTTTGAAAAAAGTCCGAATTGTAAATCGCTAGGCATTCATCTTTGTACATAGAATTAATAAAAACTAGACAGAACAATTTGTTATTTTATTTATCACAACATGTCAGTAATGAGTATTGTCTCTCACTGAATAACGGTGATTGATGATTGAATAGTCATCCTATAGTGACCCAATAGTAAATAAAATTTAAAATTGTAATTGAAACCAATTTTTAAACTCTGATCATAAGAACTTCCAATATAATTTTTATCTTAATTCGTATTATAGTTATGCTAAAATTAGGTTAGCACCATGTAAACATTTCACTATACAAAGTGACTTGCGTTTGTTTAATCTCCTTGTGTTATACTCTCTGCAATTTTTTCGCGGTCAGAGTCTGATCATAATAAATTCACGTTTCGAGGCATAAATCTCTGAGCATGAAATTCAATAAAGTCATACCGACTGGCGAACCACCGCGGAGGGGAGTTTAATTTGCAATTAATCAAGCACGGGCTTAAATTAGGAGATTCGACCACGATCAACAAAAATTGATGCCGTGGGTAAAGCTTGGGGTACAATATCAGGAGAAACTCGGACCGTGTTCCATTCGCGTTCACGATTAACTTTCTAAAGATAACATATTTAGTAAATTACCTTAAACTTAAATTATAACATTTACTGTAATATGTTCTATAAAACATAGTGGACCCCTATATATAAGTTTTATTGGTAACGAAATCTAAAATATTAAAAAGTTTTATCAATTATTATTTTATGAAAATTTAAATTCATATTTGTTTTTATATAATTCACGGGTAAAAGGCGAAGTGCGGGTATACCTATGATAAGCTAGCTAAAACTAGGTGCAACGGATTGAAGTTGATTAAACTTAGGAGTGATCGATTATATAAAACCTAAATCTAGGTTCGGCAGGTTTTGCAAACAAATCTCGACATCATCACAGTCTATCAATAGCCCATCGCTGAACATAGACCTCCACCATTAATTACTTCATAAGGGTTTTTTTTGCCATAGTTTCCATGCTTGGCAGGTGGTTTGGCAACCACAGTTTTTTTTATTTTTTGAGTTCTTTTCAGGAAGATGGGCATAACTCATTTCTAAATTTACTACTTTTTTGGAATACAACTGGATCTAACAGTTATAATTATTACAGCTTGGCCTTAATTTCTTTAAAAGTATATTACGTATTATAATTACGTATAATTAGTGTGTGATTTTGGTGTGTGATTGAAGTTTTTTTATTTTTTGCGACCTGTACGCAGATTCTACCACCTTATCGAATTCGATGACTTTCGCCTTGACAGCCAAATTTGCTGATGTCACTACATAAACATTTTTGATGTTGGATAACTAATAACTCATTTTGGCACATGATAGATTGATTTTGATGACATGTTGTGTTATTTAAGAATGATTTACAGTCATTAATGTTACTTTAATTCTTTTGCGAAAGGTACTATACGATGCACCACCTCAATCTACCTTAATACTGCGGTATCGGAATTTCTGCATAAAATATTGCTAAAAGCAAATTATTTCTTAGTCACTCACAAATAATATTAAATCCCGTATCGGTAGAATCAATCTCGATTGACGATTCACAGTAGAGGGTGTAAAGGTGAATAAAGGTAAATCCTTTTTATAAATAAAATATAATGTATTACAATAATATAATTACACATTCAAATATTTCTGATTGTAGAAACATAATCAAATAAGACTTTATTTAATTATGTTCCTATAATCAGAAAAGGTTTTTATTGCTCTTAATTTAAGCTAGGTATTTATCTACGGACAAAGACCTAATGAACTGTAGACAGGACTAAATGTTATTATAGCGTACCGTAACAGCCAATCAAAAGTCCATTGCTGAGCATAGGCTTTCCTCATAGATTGCCTCATGGGGGGCTATTATATATATTATATAGTGCCACGCTTGACAGGCGAGTTAGCAACCGCAGTACCTATTTTTTAAATATAATTAGCAAAACGCTACTGATTGTCTTCTGGTTTGTTTCGCTTCTTACGGCACCCAGAGGACGTTATGGGTTGGTGGATATTTACTATATTGATGAAATTATTCTCACACCGGACTTGTACAAAGATATTTTATTGTTATTATATTTATTATAAATGACAGACGTAATTAACAGTTATTATTAGGTAATTTTTTAATAATGTGACCAAATTTTCTTTATTTGAAAAGATAATCGCACGCTAAGGTTTCCAACTGTATCGTGGAGACCCTTTTTACTGGAAACGAGGCATTCCATCTTAGTCCTCACGGGTGACAACGCATCTGCGATGACTATGGGCCACAGCAACCACTTACC
>DWHP01005164.1:0-12094 GCA_018247895.1 Parnassius honrathi
AACCATAAGTAAGGTCGCTAAGCTAGGGCGACTCAAGTCACCTAAGAGCATATAAGAGGCCTAAGTTTTTCGTGAAATTTTTTTTTAAAGTGCTTGCTAAAACATAATCCAAGGTATTTCAACGAAAATACTTAGAAAATTAGATAGACAAAAGATAGCAATGACATTGATTCACAAAGATGCACATTCATAGGGCTAGGTCGGTTCTAAGTTCAAGATCCAACAACGTGAGTCATAGGCTAGATGTGATTTATTGAGATAAAGATTCAATAGTCACAAGCCTATAAGGTTGGAAACACTCTCAAAGTAGGGATTGGTACAAGAAATGCAAGTGTCCATCAAAAATGATATGCATGGCATGTAAGCATGTGAACTATGCGACTTTAACCCACTCCACACTTAATTCAAGCTTAGTCCCTAAGCGCAAAGAATAATAAAATAAGGCAAAGGCGCATAGGAACTCCCCTCGTTTGTAGATCGTGACAATGCTCTTTTAAGAGAGAGAAATATCCTTTTGATTACAATAGAAGATAAAGAAGGTGAGCATGGGCATGTGTAGAGCATGAGTGTATATATCCTGTAAAGCTCAAGATCATAGATGGTGAACACCCTCGATATCAAAATAAGGAAACATATAATCAAAGGCAAAAGCAAGAACATATATCACCAAGAAGGCATACATCATCCAAAATTGCGCCAAAGGCGACTTAACATCCAAGTACAAGATAGAGGCAAGTAAGCATCAAAATGAATGTACAAGAGTGAAATAGATGCGAACAAGCTCAAGATGCAGCCTCGTCACCTCCAGGACTGAGCGGTCGGGCAGAATCTCCAAATCCCTCAGGTGAGGCACCGGTCTGCGGACTCCCCTCTCTAGTGCCACCACTGAGTCGCGAACCTGTCTCCATGAGGGGAAGTCCTGGCTCAAGCGTGCCACCAGAGAGAGGGGTGGCCGCCTCCCCGACTCGAGAAGCGGGCGTGGTAGGCAAGGGGGAGGCGCCACGAGGGAAGGAGAATGGCATATCAGCAGGATGGTGAGGAACTGCGCCGCCCTGGCCTCTAAGAATGGTCATCACAGCAGAACGGAGCCACTCAGACTCCTCTCGAGCTCTCTGCGCCTCTGCTCTAGTAAAGGCATCGAGACTGGCGAGCCTACTCCGCAAGTCAGCAATGTCAGAAGTAACTCTCGCCCGCCACACAGTCGGGTCATCTCCGGTAGTAGGCACACTCTCAACAGCGGGCTCGGTGGCGGGCTCATGGGAGGGCAACTCCTCAGCACTGGGAGGGGCAGGCTCAGAGGTGGCAAGAGGAGAGGGGGCTGGGGAGGAAGGAGGGGATGGAGTGAGGTTGGCAAGGCAGTAGAGCGGGTTGAGCTGCTTGAACATCTTCTTCTTCAGTGCTGCGTTGTCCCGAAGCTCCTGTTTATGAGGCTTCGTGTCAACGGCCCAAGTCTTCCCGTCCTTCTCGACCATGCGCATATGCTTCATCGTGGCCAAGTCAAGAGACCTCCTAAGCGGCTTGGGACAACCCTCATGGCTAAAGGTGAAGTTACACCTCAAAGCAATCAATGTAAGCAACGAGCCACCTCCCAAAGCCAAATTCCTCGAACCTTCCTTCACGATGGACTCAAAACGGGAGGCAAGGATAGCAAGCCAATCAACAACCTCTCCACGATCAATGGCTAACATGAGCTCCATATCGGGCAAAGTGAATGATCTACCCTTCGCCGTCCGAGTGTTTATCCCAATGGCTATCAAATGGTGAATGATCTTCCAAACCGGGTCGGTGATAGCCGAAGAATTATAGGATGAGATAAACCACTCGTTCCTCCCAGAAATCCTCTTCCAAAATCGAGCCTGATGATGCTCATTGAATTTCTGGGGCGCCGCATCATGAACGGGAAATCCAAGCCACTCCCGAATAACATCCTCCTTAATAAAGAACTCCCGTCCTCCCAAAATAAATCTCCAAGAGAAAATCAACCGCTCCCCTTCCTTCTCCCTCACCCACTCAAAAGAGCACAAAAACTCCTCAACTACCCTCTGGTAGGAGCCCGGATCAGCATCAAATATGAAATTCAAACCACTGTGGGTGAGGCGAGCATGTACCTCATCGGTGACAGCACCGTCAATCTCACGCAGGAGCGCCATGTCTGGGTAGAGGGTGGGCAGCGCTTTCTTCCCCTTCTTCCGGATGGTGGCAAGTCGCTTGCGGTGCTCCTCATTTTGGAACTCCAGGGGCACCGCGAAGGGGTACGGCGTCGGAGAGGGCAAGGGCCCCTCATATGGTCCGAAGTGCTCCTCCACTGGGATGATGGCGGTGGAAGGCTCAGATGCGGGAGGAGGTGAGGGCGCCCGAGATGAGGGTGGAGACTGCAATCTGAGCACCGGAGGAACGGGAGCTTGCTTCTTCTTCGGCTTCCGCGGAGGCTTGCTCTTTTTCTTGGGAGGAGGAGGAGGAGAATCGGCGTCTAACTCCTCCTCGGAGCTGTCATCCCTCAATGAGGCTCGAAGAACCTTCCTTTGGCGCGCGCGGAGGGGCAAATCATCATCGTCGCTCTCCTCGGGATCAATGTCTCGATCGGCTCTGGAGGGCTCATGCGCGACCTCCTTGCCCTTAGATGAAGGCCCAGCTCGAGGCATGATGGAAATTGGAGCGAAGAACTGAGGCAAAAATCCCACTGATATTCAATCCAGTCGGTCGACTGGGCGAGGACCTGAATCTCAGTCGGTCGACTGGAGTCGTTCAAGGGCACGATTTCTGGGGCTTTTCCAATCGAACGCCGAAGACCAAATCGACGATGGGGGTTTGCAATCGGATGGATTTCGAGCTCAACGGTGGCTTGAACGGGCTTGGAGGAGGCCGGACGGAGGAGATCCGAGCTGGAGGAGTCCGACGACGAGTGCGGAGGTGCGGCTGGCTAGGGTCCGAGGAGGATGGCGGAGGGACGGTTAGGCGAGGTCGAGGCGAGGCTGCGGATGGGCTGGGCGAGCTGAGGTGGCCAGGGGTGCCGGGGTTGAGGTGGGTGGTTGGGCGAGGGGTGAGTCGAGCGACTGGGAGGAGAATGAGGCGTGAGTCGGGCGAGAAACAAGGATAAAAGGGGATTCGGATAAGCAAAACCCAGTCGGTCGACTGGGGCGTCAGTCGACCGACTGGATAAGAGGCGAAAAACCCCCCATCTGGACGTGCTCCCAGTCGGTCGACTGGGACGAGGCAGCACTGCCAGTCGACCGACTGAGCCTCAAATCTCAGCTTCAAAAATTTTTGATCTTGCTTTAGCTCTCCGACTCCACACTTAGAATTTTTACCCCATAATGCGAACGCAAACCGTACAATAGTCATGTAAATTTGAATCTAACCACCGGCACGCCTCACCAAGAAATCACTAGCATAAAACATATTTTGCACTAAACACATGCTAGGACCACATACTCCACATTTAAATCATCACCCTCATCTAGATAATTCATGCAAGCATAGTTCCACACCAAGCACACCCAATCATGCATTTTAGGTCACTCAAGCATCAAGTTCACGTTCAAAGTTCAATGCACGCATGCAACACATATAAGACATTAATTGAGCAAAGATGGACAACTTACAAACCGGGCTACCTCCCGTGAGGGCCTAGTTTAACGTCTTGGCAAGACCGAGCCGAATCTTTTCTCAAGAAACACACTTGAGGAGACCTTTGCTAGGATCCCTCCTCAAGCGGCATAATAGCTCCTCTACGGGTCGGTCAAAGAGTAGGTCACATTTTGCTCATCCCGAACTTCTTCTCTATAGTGCTTGAGCCTTTGTCCATTCGCCGAGAAGGTGGTTCCATCATTGTTGAGCAGTTCTACATGTCCATCCTCGTGAGGCTTGTGGACAATAAATGGGCCACTCCATCGGCTTCTCAACTTCCCGGGGAATAACTTGAGCCTAGAGTTAAAGAGCAAGACTTTTTCTCCCTTTTTGAACTCACGACGAAAGATCTTCTTGTCGTGCCATTTCTTCGTCTTCTCTTTGTAAATTCTAGCACTCTCGTAGGCTTCGTTCCTTATCTCTTCTAACTCATGGAGTTGAAGGACCCTATTGTCTCCCGCCGTTTGTATGTCCATGTTCAAGAGTTTAATTGCCCACATTGCCTTATATTCCAATTCAACCGGCAAATGGCATGGTTTCCCATATATAAGACGATATGGAGACATTCCAATAGGGGTTTTGAACGCCGTACGATAGGCCCATAGCGCGTCATCTAGCTTCGATGACCAATCCTTCCTTGAGCTTCCCACGGTCTTCTCCAAGATTGCCTTAATCTCTCTATTTGAAATTTCCACTTGCCCACTAGTTTGTGGATGATAAGGCGTAGCAACCTTGTGACTCACCCCATACTTACGAAGCAAGGCCTCAAAATGTTTTTCCTTGAAATGTGAGCCACCATCGCTAATGACGGTTCTAGGAACTCCAAATCTTGGAAAAATGATTTTCTTGAATAGCTTGGTGACCACCTTGGCATCACAAGTAGGGGAGGCGACGGCCTCAACCCATTTGGAGACGTAATCAACCGCGACCAATATGTATTGATTACCATATGAAGACGGGAAAGGACCCATGTAGTCGATACCCCAAACATCAAATATTTCAACCGGGAGGATGCTTTGTTGGGGCATTTCATGCCTCTTTGAGATATTCCCCGTTCTTTGGCATTGATCGCAAGCTTTCACGAATTCATAAGCATCACCAAAGAGAGTGGGCCAATAAAAACCGCTTTGTAGAACTTTTGACGCCGTCTTTGCTCCACTACCATGTCCTCCATATTGCGATGAATGACAATGGTATAGAATATCTCTCATTTCTTCTTCGGCGACGCAAGTTCTATACAATCCATCCGCACATAGCCTATATAGGTAGGGCTCATCCCAATAATATCTCTTCGTTTCGGATAAGAACTTCCTCTTTTGATGGTGGTTCATGTCGTGAGGTATGATCCCACAAACCACGAAGTTGACAAAGTCCGCATACCAAGGGAGGGCCTCCGCCTCAACTCTCATAAGTTGCTCTCCAATAAATGAGTCATCCACGGGTCTAGTATCCTCTTCAATCTCTTCATTTCCCTCTAGCCTTGATAGGTGATCGGCTACTACATTTTCTACTCCTTTTTTGTCTTTGATCTCGATATCAAACTCTTGTAGCAATAGAATCCACCTTATCAACCTTGGCTTGGAATCTTTCTTTGCCAAGAGGTACTTGATCGCCGCGTGATCCGTGAATACTATAACCTTTGAAGCCACTAGGTATGGACGAAACTTATCAAAAGCGTACACAATAGCAAGAAGCTCTTTCTCGGTAGTAGTATAGTTCAATTGAGCTCCATTAAGAACCTTGCTTGTGTAGTGGATGGCATGAAGTTTCTTGTCCACCCTTTGCCCAAGGACCGCTCCAATGGCGTAATCACTAGCATCGCACATGAGTTCAAAGGGCAAATCCCATCTTGGAGGTTGAATAATTGGAGCCGATATCAATGCCTCTTTCAACTTCTCAAAGGCTACTAAGCACTCTTCATCAAATTGAAACTTGGTGTCATTGCATAATAGGTTTGTTAGAGGCTTTGCAATCTTCGAGAAATCCTTGATAAACCTTCTATAGAAGCCGGCATGACCGAGAAAACTCCTTATTCCCTTGACATCCTTTGGAGGTGGCAATTTTTCCATAACTTCGATTTTAGCCTTGTCCACCTCAATTCCTCTCTTTGAAACCAAATGACCAAGCACTATCCCTTCCTGCACCATGAAATGACATTTTTCCCAATTAAGAACAAGGTTCGTCTCAATACATCTTTTCAACACTTTAGCCAAATTGGCTAAACAATCATCAAAAGAGGAACCATAAACAGAAAAGTCATCCATGAATACTTCCATAATCTCTTCAATAAAATCTGAAAATATAGCCATCATGCATCGTTGAAATGTACCCGGCGCATTACAAAGTCCAAAGGGCATTCGCCGATAGGCAAATGTTCCATAGGGACAAGTAAAGGTGGTTTTCTCTTGGTCTTGTGGATGAATAGGGATTTGGAAAAATCCACTATATCCATCAAGATAGCAAAAATAATCATGCTTGGCTAGTCTTTCCAACATTTGATCAATAAAAGGAAGTGGAAAGTGATCTTTTTTAGTGGCTTGGTTGAGTTTTCTATAATCCACACACATACGCCATCCGGTTATGGTTCTTGTCGGGATCAATTCATCTTTTTCATTTTTAATCACGGTCATTCCCCCCTTTTTGGGCACTACATGGATGGGGCTCACCCATTTAGAGTCCGCAACGGGGAAAATGATTCCCGCATCAAGCAATTTAAGAACCTCTTTCTTAACCACCTCACCAACATTAGGATTCAACCTCCTAGCTCTCTCCCTAGATGGCATACTATCACTCTCTAGATTGATTTCATGCATGCATAAATTTGGGCTTATTCCCCTTAAGTCATCAATAGAGTAGCCAATAGCATCCTTATGTTCTCTAACCACATCAAGCAATTTTGAGGTCTCAAAATCATTCAAAGAAGCATTCACAATGATAGGCAAGCTAGAATTTGGGCCTAAGAACTCATACCTTAGGCTTGTTGGTAGAGCCTTTAGCTCTACCGAACAAGACTCCTTACCTTTGTCGCTTTGAGTCCCTTGCTCACCTTCCTCCTCCAAGATAGCCCAACAATCGGCAATGTCGGGGAGCTCATTATCAAGATCAATCACACTCATGAGACGGTTAGGCACATCATACAAGTCATAAGCATCAACTAGGTCTAGATAATTACAAGTAATGCTAGAACTAGGACCTCGTTGTGCTTTTTCAAGATTAAACTCAATTTCCTCATCTCCTACCCTCATGGTGATCGATCCCTTAGTAGTATCAAATATAGCCCCCGCGGTGTAGAGGAAGGGCCTTCCCAATAGAATGGGAATTTCATTGTCCTCCTCCATCTCTAACACCACGAAATCCCCCGGAATATAGAAATTCCCTACTCTAACCGGGACATCCTTAAGAACTCCCTTAGGGAATCTTGAGGAGCGGTCCGCGAGCCTTAGAATCATGCTAGTCGGTTTAGGCTCACCCATATTTAGCTTTTTGCACAAAGAATAAGGCATCAACGATATGCTAGCACCCAAATCACACATAGCACGTTCAATCTTAATATCATTAATAAAGCATGAAATGGAAAAGCTACCGGGATCCTCAAGCTTTGGGGGCATGCGCGGTTGGAGTATGGCACTACATTCTCCATTGAGGGACACCGTGTCAACATCCTCGATTGTTCTCCTGCACGTAATAACATCTTTTAGAAATCTAGCATATGAAGGAGCTTGGGTTATTACCTCGGTGAAGGGCATTGTGACATAGAGCTTCCTCATCATCTCGGCGAATTTGGAGAATTGCTTGTCATTGCTCTTCTTCTTTAGCCTTTGGGGAAATGGAATAGGAGGAGTGTATACTCTTGGTTCGTCTTTCTCCTTTTCCACTTCTCTTTCCTTTTGAGCTTGAGGGTTAGGAACCTCCTCATCCAATTCTTCAATTTCGGCACTAGCTTGGCCTCCAAGATCGAAAGAAACCTTCTTCTTCTTCTTTGGTAGTTCTCCCTCTAGCTCCTTCCCACTTCTCAAGGTCACCGCATTGCAATGCTCTCTATTCACTTGATCGGGCCTAGCCGGTAACTTCCCCGGTGCCCTTGTAGATGCTTCGGCTTGTTGAGCAATTTGGGTCTCAAGCATCTTGTTGTGGATTTCCATCCTTTGGTGTGATTGCTTGACCTCATTCAATTCTTGCCGCATCTCATTTTGATTTGCTAGGAGCTTTGCAAACATTGCTTCAACCCCGGAGAGTTCATTAGAAGGTTGTGGGAGAGGGTCAACTTGTTGGTAGGGCCTTTGAGCTTGAGATTGATATTGTTGTCCTTGGTTCCTTTGAAGCAAGGTCGGTCCTTGACCTTGATATTGGTTCCTAGGTTGGAATGCTTGGCTTGATTGAGTAGGTTTAGGACCGAATCCGGGAGGTGTAGATCCAAAGTCGGGGCGAGTGGGGTTAGTGGTCTTGTAGGAGAAATTGGGGTGATTTCTCCATCCCGAGGAGAATTTTGGTGTAGTATAATTCGATTGAGAGCTTTGCCCTTGATTTGCACTACTTCCATAATCCCTTCCTTGATTTCCTCCCACAAAATTGACTTCTCCATAGCCTTGCCCTTGCACATCCCTTTGAACCAAGGGACAAGAAACGGTCTCATGCTCGTAGACCTCACAAATGTCACACCCTTGATTAGTTGAAGGTTCTTTTTCCGGGTGTTTTAACTTGAAGACTTCATCCGATAGGCTCTCAAAGTCCTTCCTCAAAGCATCATAATCACTAGAGCTCACCGCCTTTACCTCATGCCTTTCATGTCTCCTTCTTGGGTTTCCCCTCTCACTTCCCCACATGAAGTAGTTTTTCGTTATCTTCTCTATCACCGCATACCCCTCATGTGGTTCTAGGTCCATGATAGCTCCACCCGAGGCGGTGTCAAGTGCAAGTCGAGAGTTACCATCCACGCCTTGGTAGAATGTGTGGAATAGAAGGAGATCATCCAAGTTATGGTGAGGGCAAAGTCTTTGATACTCTTTATACCGTTCCCAAGCCTCATAGAGCGTTTCCCCATCTCTTTGCACGAAATTTGTGATTTGGCTTCTATAGTGCGCCGTCTTGGAAGGAGGGAAGTACTTGTTTAGAAATGCCACGGCGAGCTCCTCCCAAGTCGTGAAGCTATCGGGAGTTTGACTCCTCAACCAATCCTTTGCTCTTCCCGTTAGGGAGAAAGGGAAGAGCCTTAGAAGCTTAGCATCCTCCGAGAAACCATTGATCTTGAAGGTGGCACACACTTCAAGGAATGTTGTCAAGTGAGAATTAGGGTCCTCGTTGTCTCTTCCCGAAAATTGGTTTGATTGGACCATTTGGATTGTCGAGGTTTTCAAGTCAAAGTCCCGGTTGTCTACCGTCGGTATGAGGATGGGAGAACGGTATCCATAAGCCGTAGGAATGGCATAGTCCTTTAGAGCCCTTCTAGCTTGGGGCAACGGGTTAAGGTTAACTTGGTTATGTTGATCTTGGCGAGGAGGGGGAGGAGGTAGTCTATCATTTCTATCACCCATGATTTCTTGAGTGTTGGAAGTTGATCCCTTGTCTTTGTTGGTTTTACTCCTTGTAAGATGAGGATTAACGGGTTCTCTTGTTGGTTGATTCAAGTCTTTATCCACGATTTGTGTGACCTTCTTGGTTTTTGGTGGCATAAAAGAAGTGAACCTACAAGAAACCAATTAAAACGAGTAAGCGTAGTGAAGTAGTTCAAGAATCGCAAGTGTCAAGTAAAGCAAAGTAAAACATGGAATAGTCGGAGTTCTAAATGATTTTCCTAGGGGTAATCTAGCTATTGCTCCCCGGCAACGGCGCCATTTTGACGTTGAATATTTTCGTGGTCAAAAACAATTTATAAATGACCGGTAAGACCGGTGTCGAACCCAAAGGAGCAAACGGATTACACGCTAGGTTAATCAAGTTTTCTTACTCGGCTATTCCTCCAATTCAAGTGTGATTATGAGTATCAATGATTCAAAAACAAGAATGAAAATGGTTTTAG
Source organism: Parnassius honrathi (assembly GCA_018247895.1). Taxonomy (NCBI): domain Eukaryota; kingdom Metazoa; phylum Arthropoda; class Insecta; order Lepidoptera; family Papilionidae; genus Parnassius; species Parnassius honrathi. Next base: position 9,644 of record DWHP01005164.1, read on the forward strand.
GGGATTAGAATCAATTAAAAGCGAGTTTCGAGGGATTAATCCCCTCCTTGGCAATTTCCCAATGATCATGCAAACAAGAGTTCAAATAATTATGAGTTGATAGGTTTTAAACCTAGCTTAGACTAAAGTTAGACAAACCATGCATGTCTAATCCTAGTCAAGCCATCTTAGTTAGGATCTCACTAATTAAAGAGTATTGATCCACTATATAGCATTTACTCTCATAAATGCTACATGCATAAAGTTCTAGTTCACCTCTCACCATGCATTTACTCTCATAAATGTTGGTTAAGTTCAATTTTACTACATCCAAACCATCACTAAGCTCTCTCAATACTTAGATCATAGTTCTAACATAAACATGTCACATAGGCATTTTATCAAACACTTAGCAACATGTCTAACATGAAGAGCATAGTAAAATGAAATCAACTTCATAAAATCCATGTAAATGTGTTTACAATGATCATTGAGTACCAAGGAGGTTCATAGAACCCCTCAAAACACAAAGGGACTACTCACACATCATGTAAGACAACATGATGTGTAGGGTTTTGACAAAAATCTAAGAGAAAGGAAGAGAGAATAGAATAGGATGATTAATCCTAATGAACTCCCTTGATCTTCAATCCTCCTTGATTAGATGATGATGATTCCCTTGAATGTGCTCACTTTTCCTTGTCTTTTTCCCCAAAAATTCCAGATCCCTAGGTCAAATGTCCCATTTTCTATTTATAGCCTCGGGTACAAAATCTACTGTAGCAGTCCCAGTCGACCGACTGGCGTTGTGCTGGTGGCCCAGTCGACCGACTGGAGTGGGAGATTCAGCCAGTGAAGGAGTTCGCCAGTCGACCGACTGGCGCAGGGCAGAGGTCCAGTCGACCGACTGGATAAGCGTCTGGTCGAGGCCTCCTGGGGATGTCAGTTTAGTCGACCGACTGGCTCCTCAGTCGACCGACTGGCGTCGCAGGCATGCTTCATGAAGGAACTTCTCAGTCGACCGACTGGGACAGTGTGGTGTTGCCAGTCGACCGACTGGATAAGTGCAATTTTCAGCCCTTCTGGAGACCTCTCCCAGTCGACCGACTGGTGCAGGGGACTTCCCCAGTCGACCGACTGGAGGGTTTTTGGCCCAACTTTTGCTCTATCTTCGATTTTTCCCCGAGTTCTTGTATGTGGGTTTTGACGCAGAGAATTCTTGTTTTATACCTGAAACGCATGGAAATAGATCAAATGACAACGAATACTTGTTCGAAACGAACTAAAGTCGTAGTGAGAACGGGTATTAATAAGTCGAAAACTCGACTTATCAACACTCCACACTTAAACTTGTTCGTCCCGAACAAGGCATGAAAAATGTGTCGAGCTTATGCAAATGACGAAATGCTAGTGGTGCTATGTTTTTCGTGAATTTGCCACACTAGATTTCACAAGGTCTCGATCATTATTCCTAATCATGTTATTGAAAGGAAAACGACAAGTATGTACAATCTAACTAGCTCCTTTTCGTAGGCGTTACGAATGCATTTAGCGTATGCATTAAGCCTTTAAACCCCTAGGCTACCCTAGTGGACGAGTTATAGTCTCGTGAGAGTTTTCAGAAAAGGGAATACTCACAAATCCCATATGCACCTATCCCATGAGAATGAATCCAAGAGTGTTCAACCGAGGCTAGGATTTCTCAAACCAAATCTCTCCCCCCAAACTAGCACTACTATCACATCATCATCAAGTGAACTTTTGAACCATTTAAGCATCCTATGAGGTTGTGCATCAAAGATCGTCAATGCTAGAGCTATCAAACGTCTAACCCAAAGTTCTATTCATTTTCAAGGCAATACAATAGAGTCATGGTTTTTAGTTTGCACAAAAGAGTGTCAATCACTCACCTATGCTAGCTAGGGCTAGTCCACGGGCTCATGACATGAAACTCATTCCCAAGTCTTAGGCGCTCAAGCCATAATCCATAAGGGAAGAGGAGTTCGACACTATAGTTCTTAATAAACATGCATAGACCAATTGATAGCTCCCGTGCAAGCACAAGGGTCGTCCAAGAGTTATCCTAACTAGCACACAATACAAACGATGAATCCCGCACAAATAGAGAATGGTGGAAAGCAAAGAGTCAAGTTTTAAGTGCTTCGTGCTTTCTTTTCTTTTTCAAATGGCCTTTGGCCTACAAATGCTTTCGAGGGGGAAATTACCTTCCTAACCCCCGGCATTTGTAACTATTTGGATCAAAACTTCTCTTGTACTTCGAGAAAATTTTTAGTCGGGGCTTTGCCCTCTTTTGGCCACAAAAACTTTTTTCTTGGGGGTCCATTTTTCACCCCTTTTTGACTCCACACTTAAAACTTGACAAAAAGCTCAAAAAAGGTATGGAATGCGCGGGATCAACCATAAGTAAGGGCGCTAAGCTAGGGCGGCTCAAGTCACCTAGGAGCATATAAG
>DWHP01005165.1:0-12094 GCA_018247895.1 Parnassius honrathi
AGACATGCAGGAAGTCGATGGATGCAGGTGGCTCAGGACCGTGCTTTGTGGCGTACCTTGGGGGAGGCCTATGTTCTGCAGTGGACTTGTGAAGGGCTGTAATGATGAATGATGATGATGATCTTAATACCAATCTGTTCAGAGAAACTATTGAGGTCATTGAGCATAGTGCTTAGGTTCTCCAGCAATTCTGCCATAGGACTATATCGTCGGAAAATTGAAGACGTGTGATGTACTCCTCATTGATGTTCATAGTGTATCCTTTCTAGTCCAGTAGCTTGAAAACGTCTTCCATTGCAGCGCTGAAGAGTTGCGGGGGTATAACGTCACCCTGTCTTACACCTCTCTGCAATTGGATATGTTTTGTACTCTGGTTCTATACTTGGGTAGCCATCGGGATGGTTGTTGGGAGCACTAAATTCGAATTTGTTGACGAGTATATTATCTGGGACATCGGAAATAGTCTACTAGGTAAATCCTAGTTCGTCCGGATGTTTTTAACTCGGCTGGGCAGCATTCAGGAGTTAACGACACATCTTCTCCTTAGGTATACCTCGAAATTGGAAAACGAAACGGTTTTTGCTGGTGATGACGGTACTTTACTACTGGACGTATGAGGAATCTCACGGTTCCTCAGTGAGCTATGTAGAGAGCTATGCTCGGGATTTCTCTGCGTGACAAATGTAGAAACGATGATATCCACAGTAGAACCAGGTTAACCGACATGAAACAACAGATTAATAAGCTTGAATGGCAATGGATCGGTCATATAGCTCGAAGAACCGACAAACAATGGAGAAGGAAGGTTCTCGAGTGGAGCTTCGTACTGGTACGCGAAATTTGGATCGGCATCTACTAGATGGAGTTACGACTTAGTAAGACATGTAGGAAATCAATGGATGCAGGAGGTCCAGTTTAACCCTCAGAAGACACGAATTTGCGCGTTAACCGCTAAAAAGAACCCCTCTGTCGTATCTCCTCAGTTTCAAGGCACTCCCCTCGTTACCTCAGCTAGTATCGGAATCCTCGGCGTCGACATATCGAGTGACGTGCAGTTAGGTGGTCACTTGGAAGAGAAGGCCATATTGGCCTCCAAAAAGCTTGGCGTGCTCAGCGGAGCGGGACAGTATTTCATGCCGGCACACCGTTTGCAACTTTACAAAGCGCAGGTTTGGCCATACATGGAATACTGTTCCCATCTCTGGGCTGCGGCTCTCCAGTGTCAGCTCTTTCGACTAGACTGCATCCAGCGCAGAGCGGCTGGAATCGTCGACGACCGAGTGCTTTCCGATCGGCTCGATTCACTGGGGCTGCGAAGAGATGTTACATCACTTTGCATTTTCTTTCGCATATACCATGAGGAGTGCTCTGAGGAATTGCTCGGATTAATCCCAGCCGCCAAATTTCGTGAACGCACTACGCGGCAAACGTCACGATACTTTGATATTTAACTCATAATAATTGTATTTGATTACATTTTACGAATTTGTTTTTATTCATATATTATAAAAATAATAAAGAAAGTCGAATAATTCAGACTTTTTTCTCAAATGCTCCGTTTTAGCACTAATTTGGTCGACAAATATTGGGGGCAAGGTAACATTTTCATACCTACTCGTCATACTACAAGAGGACCTTAAGTCTAATATAATTTTGCAGAGGATAGCCATATTTAATACACTTTTCTTGACATGTGATGGTTGTGTCGTAAAATCTGTCACCCCATTACATTCCATGGCTTACGTCACCCAGAAGCGACAACGAGATATGTTAAAAAGATTATATGGTCATGTTGTCCAGGTCAAGCACAAAACACACAGACTTATGTCGTAGACATATGATACGATCGATGATGATGGTAGATGTAGTAGTAGACATTTACGGGCAGATGAAGAAAAAGAACATAACTATTTATATAAATCTTATAATCTTAATATATATATATATAAATTAAGCGTCACGTTGTTTGTCCGCCATGGACTCCTAAACTACTTAACCGATTTTAACCAAATTCGCAAATCGTGTGCAGTTTAGTGCAACTTGAGAGATAGAATAGTTTTTTTTGCCCCTGAGTGACCCAAAATTTTTTTACGAATTTAAGGTTTTTAATAGGACGTGGGACAAAGGGTCGTCGAAAAGGGCAGAACAATGTCTGCCTAGCAACCCAGTATTCTATAAATAGTCAAGATCGAAATCATGCAAGGAATTACAGTACATGAGGTAGTAAGGGTTTGTTTTCTAACTTGGACTATATGTGTAGGTTTGTACTATCCTTTTACTTATTTCTGCAGTCAAGCTAGTTCTTTTATAGAAGGGTGATAAACTGGGAGATAGTTCACGTGATGGTAAATAGATGCTGTAATTGTTTACGAGTCATAGACACACCCACAATAATCATTATCTTTGATTAAGAATCAAAATGCAGATATGTTGCTTCCCGAGGACTAAGTTGAAATGTTCCATTACCAATAAAAACTTTTTATAAAAGAACAGGCTATCCCTTACGGGACCCTTGAGTAAAAAGGATCACCGATGCTTCGATTTTATATTATGTTAACTTATATTTGGAACTTAAAAAAATAATTTACAGTAATTATTATTATTTAGTATCTCCACTTTACGATCTCGTGTGTGTTGGGGCCCCGTCCATTTAATAGATTAACATAGGGAATTTTACTATAACCTTTTATATAGCATTTGTTGTAGACCCTCTCTCCTCATACATAACAAAAATATATCCCAATATGGGCTCCAGGTAAACAACAAGTTGCCAGGTGGTGCCTTGCTACTTGCTATATGGGCACCTTACACTACAATCTTAACTGACTGCGAGACGCAAGCGCAACATTAGTGTAAACAGCTAAAGGTGTAGAAAGGTGAGTCTGCAGGCTAAAGTTTCCTATACAGTCAGCTTATTATTATTAAGTGAAGAGCATCTAACTTGGTCTCGTGGCTGAAAGGGTGTTTGGCTTGCGGCAACCAGGCCCAGTGGTAAGGGTAAGCTCGCCAAGAGTCCGGGTGCTTGAAGGGGAAGGCCAGCCCGTTGTCTATGGCCGCGATTCGTATATCCACGTTTGACGACCACTCCTGCAAATAATCATTGATCAATTAAAAAAATGTTTACACCTTGTACTTTGTATAAGGTGGACAAACGAGCACACAGTCCACCTGATAGTAAGTGGATGCTGTGGCCCGTAGATATCTACATCTAATGTCGATTAAGAATCAAAATACAGATGCGTTGTCACCCTTGATGACTAAGATGAAATGCCTCGATTCCAGTAAAACGGGTCTCCGATTCTCTACACTCACCATACGAAACACACACACACAGCGGTATTAAGCCGCTATTTTACGCTGGTATTATGTGAGAGCGTGGTCCTTCCCCGCTCGAGCCGACCCATTCATGCTACAACCATAAAATAGCGTGGCTATACCACATATAAAATACTCAAATACTCAAACGTTACTTAATTTTAAGATGTCGTTAAACCTCGTGCTGTCTCTGTCACTTTAAGCCAAAGTGGCTATGACACCATGAGTCTTAACGACATTTTAAAATTGAGTAGTGTTTGAATATTTGGCCATCACCCTCTTCGAAATGAATATATGCTGTATCTTACTCCTAATAAGTTTGTAAACAGTTCACTTCGTCGACACTGGCTTTTCTTAAAGTAGAGAGGCGAAATGTATTTCTGCAATTGCTTCTCAAATGTGACGGTTATCGCAAATCTTCTCAACAATCTGAAAGCCCAATGTCCAGCAGTGGACGTTAACAGGCTGGTAGAGGAATAGTGTTGATTGTATAATAACGATGTACCCATACCCCATGTCGTTGTGGGTGCCGCAAGAAGCCACAGAAGGTTTTATACGTGGTAGAGCCACGTTGCAGTTATATTAGTAGTATAGTTGTAGCACGAATAGGCCGGCTTGACCGGGGTAGGACCACGCTCTCACAGAATAGTTAGTTTCGTATGGTGAGTGTAGAGAACCGGAGACCCATTTTACGGGAATCGAGGCATTCCATCTTAGTCCTCAAGGGTGACAACGCATCTGCATTTTGATTCGTAATCGAGGTTAGATGTGGATGTCACTTACCATCAGGTGCACTGTGTGCTCGTTTGTCACCTTATCCTATAAAAATAAGGCAACAAACCAGGATATGGGAAGCAGCGTCTTCCATAAAATAACTGCTGAATAAGTAGCTAATCGCCACGTTTGACAAGCAGATTGGCGATTTTGGTGCCAGATATCGCGTACTTTTAACGGTACTAACTTACGTATGTAAACAATTTTATTTAATAAATTTAAGACAAGGGATCTCATGTAAACAACTGTTAATGATAATTTATAAAAAAGTACTGTAGCAAAAAAGTTAAAGACGACTTCAAAAAACCAAAAGGAATAAAATAATTTCATATTCTTAAGTCTTCTGAATGTCATTTTTTTAATTCGTTTTAGTTTTTTGAAGTCTGTTTTTACTTATTTTAAATCCCATGCGTGGCCTAAGCAATATTACTCATTACAATCTCAATGTCGTCTAAATAGTAAGTATTTTAGCAACAAATATTCGGCTATTTTTTTTTTGTAGAATATAGGTGACAAACGAGCACACAGTCCACCTGAGGGTAAGTGGATGCTGTGACCCATAGACTATCTTCGATTATTAATCAAAATGCATATGCGTCGTTACCCCTGAGGACTAAGATGGAATGCCGCGTTTCCAGTAAAAAGAGTTCTGTGAGAGCGTGGTCCTTCCCCGGTCGAGCCGACCCATTTACACCTATATAGCTGCAGCATGGCTCTACTATCTGAAAATTTCGGCTTATTCGGCTACTTTCTTTAGGTACTATTCGGCCGAATACCGAATACTTAAGTACGAGTTCTTGTAATCAGATAATTGGCAAAATGAAAATATTTATTTATTTTATATTTTTTTATCATTAAAGTAGTCATAATCAACAACTATATTATAAAATTTTAAAAAGAACTATCAGATAAATGTCAATGCACTCGAATTATCGTAAATAAAGTGGAAGAAATGGTGCAGAAAGACTAGTTTCTTCATTTTTAGGTAGTAGTTTACTACTTTTGTTCTCATAGACAATCCCAGCTTTAGAAAGTAGACGCTATGAAGAATAAACACTACTTCTTTCCCGGCCGAATACTTTTGCCTATACCCACGTATTGAAATCAGGTACTAGTTATAGAATAAAAAACAAAATTATACTCACGGTGGGTTCTGTCATGTTGAGTACGTCCTTGCTGGGTGTATCGTACTTTATGAGCCAGTTGTCGTTACCTCGGTCCGTGTTGCGGATGATGTAATCCAGGACCACCAGCCGCTCGAATTGCAACTGGAATCTGAACGAGGGCAATTTTAGTCAACGCCCTCGTCCACAGCTGCAGTTAGGCTATAATAATACTCAAATATCTACCACTCCGCCTGATTGGTTAGTTTACACATCACACATTCGATAAACAAATGCAATCTTCAACATGACATGTTATTTCCAACATCTTCAAATTTTATGATACATTTGCTGAGTGGACTGACGGCATAGGCTAATGGTAGAACTTGACTACTACATGACGAGGTAATTAATTTCATTATAAATAAAAGAATATAAAAAAGATAAGTTGGATTTTTTCTTTTATACATCTTTGGGAAATATATTGTAGATAATTTAATAGTTTAAAATGCTTGTCTTTTAATTCAATTTCCATAATTTGTATATTTTAACGTTATGATTAATAGTACAGCCATCCACAAGTCCACTGTTGAATATAGGCCTTCGCTAACGAATGCTATAAAGTACTCCTTTGACCTACTTACAGTCATCAACTCCCTGCATCTCTTATCAAGTCATATTTACGAGCATACATTTTATATTTTTTGTCGTCATTGTATATTTTGCTTACATTTATTTCGTGAAAATAATAATCGAACACAAAAAAAGGAACTTACTTTCTCATAACGTGAGGAGGTGGGGGATCCTGTTCGAACCTCCGTAACCAGTAGTCCGCATCTTTGTAGCCTTCCACGAATAACTGAAATGAACCCACCTGTGAACAGATACAATTACATTGGAATGTTTTACATACATTAAAGTTTTTTGCACAAATATGAAAACAGTTATATTTAATCATAATATAAGTATTTATTCAAGTAGCCTTATTGCTTAACAGCGATCTCTTCCACATAAACCCTGGTAATAATAATCATATACATCATATACACATACAAGTGCACAAAACACACACACACACAACAAAACGACGGCTCCGCGGCGCAGCAGCTTAGCAATGAGCTGTAGCGCTAAGGGCCGCGTATAGAATGCCGCAAGGAACAAGTATTTGTATGGCCTGCAAATAATTGTTCCGGATCTGAATGTTTGTCCTTGTGCAATTTATGTATGTAATCGTGGGGGCACGATACAGGAGAGAATCCTCGTGGGGACGTAATTTTTTCTCTTAAGAACAAAGAAATGAAATAATATATCAAGTATAACACAATACATATAAAAAAATTTGTCCTGGTAAATAATATTTCATCAATTCCTTAAAAGATCTCGAACGTCGGCAAGTCGAGTGGGCCGGTTCGAAGAACTGACAACCGATGGGTAAGATTCTTTAGAGACAGCCTCGTACCAGTAAGAAAAGTGATGAACAGATATGTTGTCATATGTGAGGCCTAAGATGGAATGCTTCTTTCATTATTTGAGTAATACTGGTTCTCTAAAACATTCAGATCAGAACCCATCATCGTAAGCAATATTTAATATGCGCAACAAAAGCACCACCTACTGGTCCCAGTTGTGGATCTAAACCATTCTGGAATTAACTTAATCACACACAAAATTTCATCGAAATTGGTCCATCCGAACAGATATACACATAGGGTTATTTTTGAAATGCTCCCGAGAACGAAGACAGACTACAGTACTAATGATACCGTTGACGATGGGACCAGGTTAAATCGATCCCAATGAAAAAAAATATCATCTTTTCACAACGTTTTAAAAGCTTTATTCACGCTCCGTCATGGTAGTACAACTAATTGAAACGATAATTTCATAAAAAAAATCATGAAAACACTGAAAAATAAAGCCGGCAGTGGAAATTAAAATGGTACCAGCTGATTATAGGGTCAATAAACTTTTTTATTTAGCTCCGTACGAAATCACAGAATAAATATGACGAAACAATGCATAAGTATTACTGTACTTCGCACACTCTACCCTTCCCTTTCACACAAGTGCTGCCGCCAGCCGGCCAACCCGTGTCACCTGCCAACATGTGGGAAATTCCCGTTTGGCCGCCCGCCGCGTTTACTGCAAGGACCAAGGACACACGAACTACGCAATACGCATTTGTTTCGGCGAGAATTGATTATTAATTTTAGTTTTTGGGACAGTTCTGTGTGGAATTAAATTATTGTTGTTATTACTTTTATTGTTACGTTTAGTGTTTCTTGTTTTGTTTTGAAAAGCTAGTGAATACGGCAACATGTTAATGTGCCTTGAAGAAGCCTCAGGTAATGCTTTGGGTGCATTACGAATTCACCGAGAAAAATTTCCGACCGCTCGACACCCAACCGACTCCCGTCTGATAACAGCAGCATTTCAGCGAGTGTTGGAAAATCAGCCCATTGCTCCGGTAGCGGCAGGAGGTGGAGGTCAAGTGACTGTTCACTCTGAGGAGCGCATTTTAGATGTCGTTGGCCGGAATCCGAGCTTAGGTACACTAAGTATTGCTAAATTGTTAAGGCGTCGGGATGGAACAAGTATGTCATACTGTACAGTTCACAAAGTGTTAAAGCGTAACCGAATGCGACCACACAAAGTGCAAGCTTTAGTTCCAGGCGATCACGACCGCCGACGAATTTTTTGCCGTTGACTATTAGACCAGCAACAACGTGTGTCCGGTTTCACTGAGCACGCCATTTGGACGGACGAGTCCACATTTACCAGAAACGGCCTGTGGAACCGAAGAAATAATCACGTGTATTGCGAGGTTAACCCGCACGCTATTCGACAAACCGGGCACCAAACCCGACGGTCAGTTAACATATGGGCAGGTTTATTTAAGGACCGCATACTAAGACCAGTGTTTCTGCCACAGCGACTAAACTTTATAAATGAACAGTTGAATGATATTTTGGACAACCTATCGTTGACTGAATATCGCCGCACATGGTTCCAGCATGATGGTGCACCTCCCATGTCATGAGGTTCGTTCGTGAAGGCCTCACCGAGCTATTTCATGATCGCTGAATCGGCGGACTAGGACCACACGCTTGACCACCTCGCTCACCTGATCTCACCCCGTTAGACTTCTTTCTGTGGGGGTATGTGAAAGAGTTTTTAATCGTGAGTGTGATAGTGCTGACGAAATGGGCCAATTGATCGTGGATATTTTTGGCAAACTACGTGTGGACTTCGTCGAAGACCCCACGTTGATGTCACGCTACATGAGGAGACGCAACACCGAGCGCAAATCTGCCTCGAAATAAATGGGGCACAATTTGAGCCACATCTCATAAGGCCACGGAGAATTTAGATCGGTAAGCTGTTTAATACCTACTTTTTTAAATAATTTAGACTTGAACTGATGTGAATAGGTACGTAACCGAATGTATCAGAATAATAAACAATGGTGTTTAATGTAGGTAACACGATGGATAAAAAAGCATGACTATCCTTATTAAAATTTCATTTAAGTAAATTTTTCATTAGTGGGGAATCGAATAAGGTATTTGATTTATTTAATATGTGAATTCGAATTAAAGTGACTAGGTGAAGACCACGGCTGCAACCTCAAGTGCATGGGCCAAGGCTTCCTTAAGCGTCACGTGGTGCCCAAACCTCACAGCAGCTCTAACTTCAAGGTCACGGATGCCGTCAATGAATGTCTGCACCATGTTCACTTCAATGAGTGCAGGTACAGACCTATATGCTTTTCACACCAGCTTCTCCACCTCAAGAGCCCACTGCTGCAGGTTTTCGTTGATGCGCTGCACGCGTTCTTTAAATTGCGCACGAAAGACGTGTTCCAGGTGAGCGTCGCCACATCTCGCCTCCAATGCCTTAAAGAGCTGCTCATAAGTCACTTTCTCACCGAGAGCTTCCAGAATAGTTAAAGCGTGGTCTCGCAGGCCTAGTGTGAGAGCAGTAATGGCCTGACTTTTATTCCAGCCGTTCGCCTTCATAACGGCTTCGAACTGGATTTTGTAGGCCAACCAGGAAGAAGTCCTGTCAAACGGCGGCACTTTGAATCCACGTAGCGAAGGTGTTGTAGCTACTACGGGGGCCGTAATTCCATCCCCAAGTTTGAGGTCGTCCAGTGTTTTCTTCACGTCAACCATCACGTTGTCCACCCGATTGTTCACTTGGTCAATTGGGGTTTCAGATTTCTCGATACGGGTTTCAGCTTCTACGATTCGGGTTTCAGCTGCCGACAGGCGGTTGTCATGTTGAGCAACCCTATCCTTCACTTCTCTTATCTCTTTCCCAAAGGTAGCGTGAAGGTCCTTCATGAGGAGCATCTGCTCTTCCAATCGGCGAGCCTGTTCCTCCTGTCGGCGGGTCTGTTCCTCCTGCTGCTCTTTAGGCCAACGGACCTGTTCCTCCTGTCGGCGAACCTGCTCCTGCAGCATCACCACCAGAGCACCTAAGTTAGGTGCTGCAGATGCAGGGGCTACCAACGGGCCGGCCTCCGTGGCCGGCGGCTTGCCCTCCGACGTCTGCGGCGTTGCACCACCAAATCTTCTCCGGTCCGTCTCCTGCTGGCATCGTGAACATCGTTGACTTCGGGTACGGACACCCTCCATTTCCTCCTTTGTTAAAATCGGCTTAATTTTATCGCACTTCTGACACCAATTGTTACGAGCTTAGGGTTCGTGACAATAAAAACTGCCGATTGAATTAACAAAATTAACACTTTAATTTTCGAACACCAATTAAACCTTAAAAGATACTAATAATTAATCACACTGATCACTTTAGTTCGGTTTATTTCGTTCCGAAACTTCGCTTGTGTCGCCAAATTCAATTCTGCCCCGATCACGACTCCCAGCGGCATTTAATAGTCCTTTTCTGCTGAAACATCCAGAGTGTTCTAGCTAATAGAAGTCCCGTCCGACTAAGTGCAGGAGGTTCGAGTGTGGTCTTTTCTAGAAAAGCTTAATTCTTTTATTCGTCACTAGATGGTGCTATTGGGAAAGTTCCAGAAAGATATTGACACTCCAATTTCTGATACTTGATACCAGATGGCGCTAGTGCCATCATCTGTGGCGTACAACATTGTTAATGTAAAATCGTGCGCTCAGATGTAAAAATGCCTTCAGCACTTTAGGTACATATATTTGTTTATCCTATTATGATTATTTATTTGCATATGAGCCGTGGTGGCTCAGGGGCTTAGCAATCGTTGCAAATTTCACCGTAGGTGAGCAGGCCGGGCTCAGATCTCGCCAACATCCATGAAATTGTTAATTGTAATTTTAAGTGCTGATCTATCACGTGCTTGGCGGTGGAGGAAAAATCATGAGAAAACCATTTCTTATGATGACATATGATAACTACCCAAATATATCGAGGCAGCGCGGCGGAAACTACTAAGAAAGATAAAAACAAAACTGAAAGATTGTATCGATTATATTGAAAAAATAGACTTGGTTAGTTTTTCCGTAGAATATACGACTGAATTTTGTGCAATAGAAATACCGAAGTATAATATTGTTTTAGTCGGCTTATATAGAGCGGATCGTAATATTAATATCTTTTATGTACAATTAAATAAACTACTTAACAGAATACAACTAAAATATGGTCATAAACATGTCATTATAGGGGGTGATTTTAATATAAATGTTAACGAAAACAATAGCGATTCGCAGGAACTCTTGAGTTTAATGTGTTCTCATAATTTATCTCAACTTATAAAAGAACCCGCCTGAGTCGCAAATAAAACAGCCACCCGTATTGATCTGATCTTTACAAACTATATGTCTTTAGTAAAAAAATGCTATGTTATTGATTATGGTTTATCAGATCATAAAGCAACTAATATAAAATTAAATGTAGAGACGGCGATCTACCGTGGGTAAATCTTTGTTTCAGTGAGCACGAGTGACCTGTGACAGTAAACACCTGGCTGCTGAACTCCAACACGTCAAGCAAGTTTTGCATGACAACAAGCTTCGGGTCCCGCGCCTACATCACAGTGAATAAGTGAAGCCGGCCACAGTCGAGCGTGTACCTACTGTACTGCCATATGTTAGAGGAGTCACTGACAAGATTGGCTACATTTGGAAGCGCGCTTCCATCAAAACATACTTCAAGCCGCCGAAGAAGACTGGTCAGTTTTTACCGTCAGTCAAGTGTAACGTCCCTCTAAAAGATGCAGGAGTGTACAGGCTTGATTGTGAGTGTGGTATCTCCTACATAGGACAAACTAAAAGACCAATTAAAACGTGCGTTAAAGAACATATAGCTGATATTACATCATCGACGCTCCGGGAAGTCTGCAGTCTGTGAACACGTCCAGAATCTCCCCCGTCACTAAATCAGATTTGATACACCACAAATCCTCGCTAAAGAACACCGATTGCTTCCAAGGATGATTCGCGAGACTATTGAAATCAAAAAATATCCTAATTTCAATAGAGAAGCTGGCTGGTTGCTACCATCTACTTGGGATCCTATAATAAATAATTTTAAATCCCAACCCAAGCATACAACTGCAAGACTTAAAGATACCATAAGTTCATACTGTGTTGTAGATCGGAATAAAAGTTAAATTTTAACCTATAGTAACCGTGGTTAACTATGACATCTAGACGTTGAACATCTCAGTCCCCCCCCCCGTGACCATCGATCCCCCGTACCGCTCGAAACGTCGGGTGCTTATAAAGTTAAATATACGCGATAAAATCCGTAAAAACTAGTATTATTTCAATGTGTAGTGTTCACGTGAATATAAGAAATGATTATTCATACCATAACTTCCACTGCAAACAGAAACAGAAACTTTTTTATTCAATGTAGATTATAACAATTCTTATTGAAAGTCACTTTTTTAAATTAAATTA
>DWHP01005166.1:0-12093 GCA_018247895.1 Parnassius honrathi
CAAGTCAGAAGATGGCGTACCTCCTAGCCTCACTGGAGGGGGAGGCCCTGGGCGTCGTCGGCCATTTGAAATTGTCGAACGACGCCTATCAGATCGCTCGGGACCTCCTCGCAGGAAGGTACGTCAATGTCCGGCGTATTGCGGACGAATATGTCAAGCAGCTGCTGAACCTCCCGCTGCATAAGGACCGGGCCAGACTACGTCAGGATATCGTAAATCCAGTCCTGGTGGCCGGTAATTCTTTGAGGCGGCTGGATTTACCGGTGGACGAATGATCCTTTTTGTTGCTCCACATTATGCTGTCCCGCCTGCCTCTCGATCTTCGGATCCATTTCGGGGAGAGGCACGGCGGGGACGGCGCCTCCTATATTCCGCCCTTCAGAGACTTGTTACGGTTCTTGCTGCCTGTTTTGATTTATTGTATAAAGATTTCGATGAAACCACAGTACCGCGCTCGGCCACCGTCATGAGTGAACACTGTGTCGCCCGTTTGCAGCGGCTCATTCCGAAAAGATCGCTGTACATACACAAAATATTAGAAAGAAACAAATTGGAAACATAAGTACTTGACAAGTGATAAAATTATTATTTTTATACTCACAGTTTTTATTTAGCTAAAAATAAGTAGGATTTATAGACATATAAACTTAGCGGTCACGAAAGTCCACATGCAGGTCACACCATCAAGTCCGGAAGTAAGGTCTCATCATAACTAACAAAACGAACCCAAATTCTGCACATCTAGTTCTGCTCGTCCAGGAGTTGCAGTAGTAGTTACCTTCAGGTCACTCTATCAATTCCGGAGGTAGATAAGGTTTTATTATAACTGACAAGACTAGTCCAAAGTCCACAGCTAACATCTCACTACCAGTAGAGGGCTTTCAGTGCCAAGCAGTCTCTGGAGCAGGTATCGTATTTCGTATCTAAGTATATTTCTGAGGTATAAGAAATGAAAAACAAATTCAATCTTTCAAATTATCAAAATAATTTTATTTGACTACGAATTCTTGCAGGCAACCGTGGGTACACTTGTGTGTCAGTGTAATAGTTCGATTCTATACCTATCAATTTTGTAAACGCGTCTTTAAAGTCGAGTCTTTTTTAAACAAAACCTCGGACTTAACGCAACTAAATCTAGGCCAGTTAACCCTCAGAAGACACAGGTTTTCACGTTTACCACTGCCTCAGCCGGTAATGGAATTCTTGACGTCGATATTCCGAACGAAGTTGAGTTTTGCAGTCACTTGGAAGGAAAAGCTAAAATAGTCTCTAAAAAAGTAGACGTTATTAGTAAAAAGGAACAGTAATTCACGCCGGCCCACCACTTGTAACTTTTACAAGGCGCAAGTTCGGCCTAGTTTGGAATACTGTTCTCATCTCTTTGGCAGTCATCGTTTTCCTCGATCCTATTAAATGGAAGTGGACGACTAGTCACACGAAGCTGCTGCAGGGAAAGACTTTTAAGTGACCACGATTTACCCAAGTCCGTCACACACAGAGATATGTCTCCGAAAAATACAAAACTAAATAAGTCTAAATCTTTTCTAGTAAAATTTAAGTAGTCTAAGTTAAATTACTGAATACACATGTAATTTTCTATCGCGTCAATTATAATTCTCTCCTAGCAACTTTCTGTTTACTCGTAGCTACATAACATAATGCATAGAAGTTAAATCACAAATAGCTTGGCGTTGAACTGGAATGACATTTTTCCATACTTCTTTTCAACTATATTGTTGTTAAGGCAACTAATCGTGTATAATTAATATCCTTAAATTCTATCCAGGCATATAGCGGCGGAAATGCAATTATACATCTTAGGATTGGCCGTTCATATAGCCACGAGGCATTGCGGCAGAAGAATATTGTTGACATTCATGCTGCTACTGGGTATCGCGTTGCCAGCACTCCACGTCTTACTGCAAGAATTGGATCCAATTGTAATTTTTAGTCCTGAGTATGTTGACATCGATTTTTGTTTTAGTTTTTTTTTCGTTTATGATAAGACCCCTTAGTTTTTTATTGATCTAGGAGACTTTATAGGTACAAACTCGTAATTGGTTTCATAATGACTCAGAGTTACGTAGGGTCGAGCCCTGGCGAGCAATTCGAGTTGATTATCTGATTTAACCACTTTGCACCACATCGACTTGGCTTCTCTCAAAAATATTTAACTATTTACTCTTTTTATAGGTTAGGCTGACAAGCGAGCACACACTCCACCTGATATTGAGTGGTTCCTGTGGCCCATAATCATCTTCATCTATTCTAGATTACGAATCAAAAAGACAGATACGTTGTCACCCGTGAGCAATAAGATGGAATGCTTCGTTTCCAATAAAAAGGGTCTCCGGTTCTCTACACTCACCATACGAAACACAGCAGCATTAAGCTATTATTTTACGCTAGTATTCTGTGAGATCTTCTTAATCTATTTCCTAAAATACAAAAGTTTCAAAAACCTTACAGTTTTCTCAACTTTCTCTAAAAACTGCTTAGAATAAATTTGAACTGTTATAAAAAATCTGAAGGTATACTGTCATAAGATATTGTTATTGTGACTGATTCCCATCGAAGCTGTAATGTCCATATAACGCTATAGGCAGTATTATTTTGCAGGATAATTAAAATAAAACCGTTGGGAGGATTTGCTTTTACCTTGCAAGGCGAATGTTTGGTAGGAAACCGCGATACACATCGCCAGTCTTGTTTTGGTGTGGTAGCCACAAGATATTTCTGGAGTTTCCTATAATCGCCTCTTATGGTGGTTGTAAAGAATCCCCGCAACATGATGAGTTTAGCTGATTCGTCACCCTGCATCAGTCATAGTTTACGGTGGATGTCCAACCACGTAAGAAAGCTTCTTTTAGTAAAGAAGTGGTAAAGAGTTCAGTAAAAGTGTATCAAGAGACTGTCGTGAATCGTGCAGTGAAGCCTCTCAGTGATACTTTTTTTTAAATGTACTGTGGACTTACAAGCAAGACTGCTCCACATCTATTTTAGTGTATAAAAGAACTTAGGGCAGCCCGGCCTTACAATATTTTTGCACCAATTATTGCAAAAATTATTTTTTCTGTTATAGATTATTCAGGAAAAGACATAGCGATACTTTTTTTATGATGCATATTCTCGGGCATAATAATTTAGCTGGGCACGTTGTTGGGATGATTACCGGCTATTTAGTACATCATATGCAACAAAATGGAAAATTTATTCGAAACAGTAAGGTAAGCAAAAACTGTCTCTATCTATCTCAAAAACTATTTGTATAAACCAAATGTTCGGACATCAAAAGAGTGATGGTTACGAAAAAAAGTGATTAAATTATATCATAGTCGTGTTTCTAAATCAATAAAATTTCATAAAAAAAAGGTCTCATCTGGTTATCAGATGGTTGCAGATCGATCTTTTACGGTCTCCTCTACTATAACCAAATTTGGACAGTTGGTAGCGTTAATTATACGATTTGACCGACTAATTTGATTGATATTAAGTATTGTTTAAAAAAAAACGCTTTAATATTTGTTTTTTAAAGACACGCTGGGTTAATTGCTGGTTCTTCCTAACAAAAACAAATGAATTTCAATACGAAATATTTATATTGAACAAAAATTATTATATTCTATTTTTCTTAATGTTGAAACGTTTGTTCTCAGCCTTTCCCGATCAAATTAAAACCTAGCTGCGCAAATTTGTAAAAAAAACAATGTCATCTGTGAATACAACAACCTTCCCGTTTTAATATTTGAGTTGAAATAGGTTGTTAATATGTATTAGAAACAGCGTTAAACCTAATGTTACGAGCTTGGGGTTTGAGATAATAAAACTGCCTAGTGTATTACTAAAATCGACACTTTAATTACGGAACACTAATTACAAATTAAACCCACACTAATAACAAAACAAAATTGTACCGCTGATCACTTTAGTTCACTGTTGTATCGCTTCGAAATATTCGCTTGATTCGCCAATTCAATACTGACCCGGGTCGCGGTCTATACTGGCCTCATATAGGGCCTCAGATATTTCCAGAACCTTCTACCGTAGAAACATCTAGAATGTTCGAGTACATTCCGGTCCCGATTGACTAGGTGTCAATAGTTCTAGAAAGTTCTTCTATGGAAATTTCTAGATGGATCTTGACTCTCCCAGTTCTGCTACTTAATACTGGAAGGTGTTAGTGGTAAATAGTGTCGCCATGTACCAGGCATTAATTGTGGCGCGTAACACTAATATACTACCTTGCAGCATGGCGTTAGAAATGGGAAATTCGGTTGTTATCCAAGTTTTAATCTTGACATATTAAGACTAAGAGAACGGCAAAGTCGGAAGGGGACGTCCTAGGCGAAAATTTATCGAAAAAATTTGGCGATATATTGAAAATGGGCCAAAATAAGAATACCCTTAACCGACGAGCACGTATACGTAGATGTATGGACGTGGAGGAGGCTAGAGAGGTGTATCAGGATCGTGCCAAATGGAGGTCTGTAGTCGCTGCCTATTACTCTGTGTGAGAGGCGTATGTTTATGTATGTATGTATATTAAGATCGTTCCGTAAGGTAACATCGAAAAATTTCCCAGTTTGCTTCTCTCATGCAAAGCTTGTGCAGATTATTTATTAAAAGTGTAATAGAAACCGTGTCAAATCACAAATTCTATAACTATACCAATAACTTTTTCATTTTGTGCATATTTATAGCAATATGAACTTGTAACATGCACGGACATTATTTCTTTTTCTTTGAGTGTTGGACCACGGTTCATTATAATATCAGAAGCTGGGATATTAGGTTTAGGTAATAGTTGGTTCACTTGGTTGTACATTGTCTGAATATGTTTGTTGATAATATAATTGACGTGCTTGATTGAATTTACCCATCTATTTACACATTGTACTTACTCATAAGTAAACAATTTATTTTGCAGATATTTTCCATATTAATTTGGTGCATGTTGCCTGCTACAATTTATGTATTCTTGTTGGGAAATATATTTTACATTGAAGGATATGAAGTATCCCTTGCATTCAAATTGCTGTATGCAGCCACGCAGAGAGTTATCGCGGGCGCTATCGGCGCCACCATAATTATTTCGCTGGTCTTCAAGCTAAATAGTAAGTGTAATTATATAATTGTGTTTGTATTTAAATATATACATATTAGGTATAAAAGTAAAATTAAAAATGTTTTATTATCAACCATCTTCACAGCTTTTCACAAGCCGTTCACATGGCCTCCCCCAAGGAACGCCTCAAAACACGCTACAAAGTCTCTTGCATCCTTCGACTTCTTAAACGTCTTACTAGGTCGTCACTCTATCAAATAAGGGGCCGCACTACACTTCACTTTTGGAAATGTGGCTGCCAACGAGAACATTTCTTTCCTATTGGTTATATATATGGTCGTTGAACTTATCTGTAAAAATAAAAGGGAAACTTTGAACATAGCCCTCACTATAGCTCGCGGAGGAATTTAAGCTAGAAGAAGATAAGAGCTTAAGTTATGTTTATTAACGGTGAAGTTTTTTAGGACTTGTTGTTGATAAGAGAAAACTCAGAGAATTTTTGAAGAAATGATATCAGGTCTGAGAATGTCAGCGTGTTGTTGTTTACCGTAACGCGTACACATAGGGATTTAATTTAGAAAATAAAACTTAAATTTACACAGGGATGCCTGTATTTAGCTGACATAATCAAAATTGTACTTTAACTTTCGTAAATATTAATAAAAGCTGCTGATTTTCTAATAATAGTAAATTTACTTGTTTTAGACACTCTGTGCAGTATATTGGAGTGGCGCGGCTGGGGGAGTCCTAGCAGACTTACGTACGTCATTTTCTTAGTCCACATGCAAATTTATTATGTAATAATGGGAACCAAAATGCAACTAGGACATACATCCATCTTTTTTGTGGTAAGAAACTTTAAATTATAAAATCCGACAACTTGGAAAATGGATTTCTGATATTGTTTTTTCCTTCACTACATATTAAATTCTTTATTTCAAAGCAGCAGTGAAAATGTAAATTTAGGGCCAATCCCAGAGTTGGACGCAGAACACTATTAGATATTAAAGGAGAACTCATTTAATTTGTAAGAGGGTTGTGTTGGTTTGGTCTCCCCTACCGAGGGCTTTTAACTGGTTGAGATTTTATTTATTTATGTATTATTTATTTATTTATGACAGTATATTTAACATATATTTTTGTATATTAATCATTTCCTTTTACATACTTATTCAGTCTAACCTCACAATATTTCTCTTCACCATGTAGCAAGTGATACATTAAGCATTTTAAATTGCAGTACAATGTTGTCGGCAGGGATCGAGCCCGGGTTATTTGCGTATTATTCAATTTATCACGAGCGCTTAGACTCTGAGTTACAACAGCTCATTTATAAAAAATATTATGTTTTAACTTATATCCAAAACAAAATAATGTATTCTTCATCTTGTTGACACGCCGAGGTCCTTATTTATTTAAAAAAAAATCGTTACTATCTGACTAACACCACATAGTGGTTT
Organism: Parnassius honrathi; assembly: GCA_018247895.1. NCBI lineage: Eukaryota > Metazoa > Arthropoda > Insecta > Lepidoptera > Papilionidae > Parnassius > Parnassius honrathi. Next base: position 6,526 of record DWHP01005166.1, read on the forward strand.
TATAACGCGCCCCGTGAGTAATAAGAGTCGACTAAGGTATACAAACTAGGAGATGGGCAGCGGCGTCTTCCCAATATCGAGTACTAAATAAAAACTACGGTCGCCAACCCGCCTGCCTGGCGTGGCAACTATGGCAAATAGCCCCTTTGGAGTCTACTTATGGCAAGGGCTCTGTTCGGAATTGGACTTTGATTACAAAACAGCCATGCGGCTAAATAATTACAATATTGTGATAGAATGTTTTTAACTTTCTTCATAAAAATGATTTTTACATGCGCTTTGAATATATGCAAATGCAAGGCGGTCAACTTATAGTGATATTACAGAATATTGTAATAGTCTGATGTAGCCTGTACTTCTTCTATGGTCCAGTGTTTGTGAAAGTGAATGTTTATTAAGTTGTCCTAGATTCGAATCTCGTAACGGTTCAAAACTAATTTATTGGACTTTTCTGTTACGAAATTATTAGTAGCAGCCCATAGTGAAGAAGCTGCATATTACAACCCCAAGCATCCGATAGCAAGTAAAGCCCTTGGTCTTGCGTCTGATCTCTCTCAAGGTCGTGTCAGATTACCGTCCCATCGGACTGAGAGAGTGAGGGACAAAAAGTGCACCTGTGTTTGCGCACACACTCGTACAATATAAATGATCCTACGCAAATGGATAGTTACTATTATTGACTCAGTTATGTCACACTAGAAACCTGTATCGACTGCACAATCTTATAAGAATTTTGTTCTGTTTCAGTTAAGTAACTATCTTACAATAGCAGCGATGTCATATCTAATAGGTTTGCCGCTTTATTTAACCGTTGAAGCTCCAATTTACAATATGGCAAAGACTGTAATCGACCAGCAAGATGATCAGTATTCTAAGATGAAAAAAAATGAATAAAGATTGAATAATTACCATTTACGAGTTTCATTTAATATTTGATAGAAACACATTAAGGAGCCATTGTTGAAAATATTATAAAGTAATAGCAGATATTTAACTGGGCATCTTGCGTAACAGCAATAAAACAGCGTAACGCACTTCACATTCAACGTAACGCAATTACACATACGGTGTAACGTGACGGACGTAATTACATTACAACTTAAAATAGTAAAGAATTTTACCATGTATGGTCGGAAGCATAGAGTACAACTTCGCTTATACCGATATATATGCGACTTATACTACTGCTGTGGTACAGGTTGGCCATACGGAGTCTGTACTTTGTAGAAAAGCTGCGTTGATGTGTGTATCAAAAGTGGATTGTAACAGTGATCGTTTCATCGCTATTAAAGTTGAACTATTAATAATTTCAGAGTATATGCCTATCAATAATATGTTAAACTAATAAATGCAATTATTGAAAATAGCAGCGTTGATACATCGTTCGTTTTGGATGTCTTTATTGCCTACCCAGGTGAGTTTTTCAAAAGAATTTTTAGAAGAATACTAGTTAGTTGAATCCCAGGCCGAGTTTCCCTGTGATTGTTGCAGATGTACACGACCATGTTTTTATTTGATTTATAGAATTAGGGTGAGAAACGAGCACACAGTTCATGTTCACGGATGCTGTGGCCAATAGACATCTACATTTATCCTCAATTAAAAATCAAAATGCAGGTGCGTTGTCAACCCTGAAGAATAAGGTGAAATCCCTCTTTTTCAACAAAAAGGGTCTCCGGTACTCTACACTGATCATATGAAATGCATTAAGCTGCATTAAGCTGCTATTTTACGCTGGTATTCTGTCAGAGCGTGGTTCTCCCCAGCCGAACTGACACATTTGTGCTGCGACCATAATATAGCTGTAGCGTGGCTCTACCACGTAAAAGTCATGCACACATTGCTTATTTTTTTCAAAATAATTTCAAGTTGCAGCCCTCACTGACATATATAGCACATGTATTCGAGGCCGGGTAGCTTCAGTGAAACGTTAAAGTTAGATTCTCAGTACACGTAAAAGAATTTGCATAATTTTTTATAAAAATGGCAAGGGGAAGTCTCCTGGACATGATAGCCTGAGCGTCAAACACCTGAAATACTCTGAGGTGAACTTGCTAATGATAGTCTTTTGTTATTTAATCTATGTGGTCATCTATACTTGCCTTGTAACCTTATGTATAACATTGTTGTGCCAATGATCTACATCTACACTAATATTATAAAGAGGAAAGTTTGTTTGCTTGAGTTGAATAGGCTCCAAAACTACTGGACCGATTTGAAAAATTTTTTCACCATCGGAAGCATACAATATCCCTGATGAAACTTCGTTAATGTAACCCACGGTCTGAAAAAATACCAAAAGAATCCTTATACCGCGTACGCTGCTGAAACTATTGACAATAGAGCAACATAATGTACTACAATTTTATTGAAGATATCAATATCTACAAGAAAGTCCGCAATAACATAAGTCTAACTATTACAGTTATGTCACAATAAGCACTTTTTCATGTTATAAATCACTTCGTATTCAGGGCTATATCAGTGCCTGTAGCATCCATAACCACCAATTACATTAACATGTAATTTAAGTAGAATTTTTCACTTTTTAAATCTTTGTTAAGAACAGCAACCATCCGTGTTGATGTCTCTTTCGAAGTTCACGCTCCACATCTGATACTCGCTAAGATGCGACAATCGGGGAAGATAGCGGTAGCAGTTATTTCGTCAAGATTTCCTACAACTCTCTTACAGGATGGTAAAACTGCTCATTCTACTTTTTAACTTCCGCTATCCGTAACTCTTGAGCAACAATGTACCTACATGTTCTATCCGCTATTGATAAATTACTACAAGACGCCTCATTGATTATGTGGGATGAATACACCATGAGCCATAGAGCCACCCATCCACCCACAGCACTTTTATATAGGTATAAGTAAAATCTCTAAATATAAGTTTTAATGGTTTTAAGTGCTGTGGGTGCGGGCGGTCGTATACGACTGCTCGGGATTTGCCGGGCGCATGCGACTGCACGGGATTTCTTTGACGCTTGAGGGTTTAAAAGGTTTCTTTATCGCCTAGGTCCCGTAAGTAAAGTGTACTCGAATAATGGTACACACTATATAGGGGCGTAACATATTTTATCGGAGTTACACGGGTTTTAATCTCTAAATATTATAATTCGGAGTTCGCTCATCTTAGCTGAGAACCGCATCGAGTGGACTCTAAAAGTCCCCGCCGTAAGTCAATTTGGGGGTGATTGGGAGACTAATATTATAAGTTTAAAGAGTCATATCGCGTAATTGGAGATCAAATTTCATCTTTTGAAGAATTAAACACTGTACTTGCACAGATCGAATGCGTTATGAACAACCGTCCCCTTTGTCGTACGTTGTCGAGTGACCCCTCGGAGCCGCTGGCTCTAACTCCAGCACATTTTTTGAATCTAACACCTTTGAAGTAATTACCCGCTATAGATATAGACGTTGATAAACTCCATATTCTTTCACGTCATAGCTTATTTTAACGGCTAGTGCAATCATTTAGGAAGAGATGGAGAACGGAATACCTGCATACGTTGTAATCTCATCAATGGAACACAGCAACTAAACCATTAACGGTCGGAACTGTAGTTATTATCACTAAAGAAAACGCGCCCCCTCTTTGTTGGCCATTAGGTATCATTGAAGAGGTTTTTTCCTGGATACGATGGAGTAACGAGGATAGCTAGTTAAGTAGTTTAAATTAGTTCTTAGTAATTAGCTTTAGTTAGTTTTGAAACCGGGCGGGAATGGTTGCGCCCAAACGCACTTTTGGTTTACTATATTAGCTGGTATCCTTCCCCTTCACTTCCACTTCCATATAAGGCCAGATATGGTGGCGTCATTTTGCGCAACCATTGAGACACGCTGGCCGAAAAGTGAAAGGTCGAAAACACGCCACCGGCCGTCCAGAATCGTAGACGTGCCACCGCCGCTCAACCAGTTGGAGCTAGACATTAGATATGATTGCACCTCTGTGGCAGTTGGCCACAGAACAATTTAGAAGTGACCGCTTTGCATAGTGGAATTTATCGTCGTGCACTATTGCGAATATTTTTTCGTCGCGCACCACCGCAGCTGCAACTTAGCGCTATAAACCTCGAGGCCTAAGATCAAAGGTAATCAAAAGATCAACGCCGAAGTAATTGCAGTTTTCCTTCTTTTCTAGCATGAGCTGTTCTCACATGTTGCTCCTCCTACACAGCAGATAATGCTTCTGCCCCTGTCGATATAGTAAATTAGGTCCTTGCAAGTGCATTGCCCAAAAACCGGCCACGTGCTACTTCCGCCATCTTGTTTTGGTTATAGGGAACCACGCATATACAGTCCACGTATTAGTTAATCTCGCATACAAAATTTGGGGTCAATATTCCCGGAATTGAATCCGGGATTATATTATAGCTTTACCATTTCCTGGTTCCTTTTTTTCTGGATACGAAGGACAACATAGTCACCCTAACCATTTATTGATCATCAGTTTCCGAATTCGAACCCAAGAACCGTTAGCACACCATTTTCTGGTCATTCACCCCGGATTTAAAATTAGCACTCTATCGCTCCACCAACCTTTCTTATGGACATATCGGAAGACACACTTAATATAAAAATGATAGAAGCGGAATCAACAATAACGTAACCCAAAACGGTCTCTAATGTGTAAGGTGCGGTACACGAGGAGTTACCCATTACCTTATTGTGTAGCAAAAGGTGAGGGAAGACAGATGCCCCAATGAGCATGTCAATTTCCCCAGAGACGGAGTAAGTGTTGTCCGCCAAAGTTAAATTATCAAAATTAGTCATCGCGGAGAGTCGACAGAAAAACCGAAACCGTTGGCAGGTGCTCAGTGACCTTATCTACTACTAATGAATTTATATTAAAATTAAGTATTACTTTGATTTGGTCTCAAACGAGAGATGCCAAAGATTCAAACGATGGAAATTCAGACCCGCGATTATCCATTTCAACCGAAAGCACGGTGTCCGAGTCTACCTTTTTTAATACAATATGTAGAAACACAAAGTCCATAAGGTTATCAAATTTAAGATTTTTGAGGGCAGTCCCCGATGTTAAGAATTTATCTAAAAACTGTTCGAGACCACCGGTATTCGCGAATGACATAGCCTTAAGATCGAATATTTAATACAGATATGAAGATGCTAACATTCGCTTATCTTCGCACTTATTTTTAAGTGTTTCGAAGATTAACGAGTAATTATTTGCGGTTGGTGTGAAACTCGCACATACGGACAGTGCCTTGCCACTCAGCTTACCAATTAAATAATACAATTTTTCAGTTTCCGATAACGAGGGATTGTTATGTATAATGTTTGAAAGCCTATCTCTATTAATAAATAACGAAGACATTAAATATTTTTGTCAAAAATCAGGTATTTATAAACTTGTTTGTGACGAATGCCATGCCGTTTACGTGGGTCAGACTGGTCACAATTTCGGGACGCGCTATAAAGAGCATTTAGCCGCGTACAGGAATTGCAATCCTGATAAATCCCATTTTGCTAAACATCTCTTGGACACTGGACACAACCTAGCCAGAGACCATTCCTTTGAAGTCTTGCATACTTG
>DWHP01005167.1:0-12092 GCA_018247895.1 Parnassius honrathi
ACGCACTGGTTGTACAATTTTGTTTTCAGGTTTTGAGGTATACCTGACGAAAAGATGTGTCGTAATTTCCCGAACGCGATTCCAAAAGTAATTACCATTGGCTATACAACTGCAAATAATACTGGTAATTGATTAACTCACCGCTTCGAAAGCAGAAATCATCCAATTAATTTAATTGTATGGTTGAATAAATTGATTCAATTCTTTGTTTTAATTTCATTATCAAATTTAAGCGATGTACGCAATTCTGTGAGTATTGATCACATAATTTCTCATAATCAAACATAAAACTTATCTATTGTGTTGCGCAGACTTACCAAGTTAGTTACCGGTAATTACTGTGAGGGAATAGAGAGTGCACCTGTGCTTGCGCATACACTTGAGTACTATAATCGTGTTCTGCGCCGATGACTAGCCTCCGTTGAGGCAGCCACCGTGGCCCAAATTCGGTCTGGACGACATTATTATTGTGAACTTAAGACTTTGGGTAGAAGTTTATTTATAAAGAGAATAGCTAAAACAAGAAATGAAACAAAATTTGAATTCTTTTATTACATCCTCTCAAAGTCCTCAGTTGAACATATCTACACTTCTCTATGAATTTCGTCATTAGTTGTAACTGTTGTAGATGCTATTGGCGTAGTAGATATTCTTACATCACCATTACACGGTCAAAATATTATAACGTTATTCTTACTGAAGTGGTATTAATCGTTAATTTTCACAATTGAACAGTTCAGTAGCTTTGTCATTTATTTGAGTTAGTTTTCTAACAACGTTTGATGACAAAGTCGGCTAAATCTATAAATGGTTTAAAAATGTTGAACTTCTTATTTTTCCGTTCTCATAGCACTAATAAGAATAGGTTGCTATGTAATAGCGGTATGGTCATGTATCACCCTAACATTTTGTTTTTTGATTAAAACTACTCGTACTTTTACGGATTTAATCGCGTTTAATATTAGTTTTAATTATTTTTATTTGTAATTCCTGACGTTGTTTTTTTGTTCCCGAATTTTGTTTTTTGTGTGTCTTAACAGGTGATTGTGGCAAATTACAGAAATTCTGTGCAAGTGTAAGTGCTGTACATGGCCCTTCCCCTAAGAAATGCAACACGGCTCCGAACCTCCTGCATTCATCGACTTCCTGTATATCTTACCAAATCATTCTTTATCTAGTGAAGGATATTCTACAATTCGCTTCGGGTACGGGACTGCTTCTCGAGAACGTTATCTAATAGGGGCGTTCAATGCATTCTCGGTATGGGTATTTTAGAAAAAAGATAAAATTATGAAATATATTTTATTTTTCAAAGTAGTCTCGCGTCGCATAACATCAATATATTTACTTGTTCGTCGGTATGGGTATGTTAGAAAAAAGATAAAATTATGACATGTATTTTTTTTTCAGTATATTCTCCTATCACATCAATACATTTACTTGTTCGTAAAAAAAGCTTTTCTATACCCTTGAAAAAATATACTTCGTCTTGGCCAGAAAAATGCTCTTTTACAGCGGACTGCTGCGAAAGCGAAGCGATTTGCTGATGATAACGTATTAACAGTATCGTCAGCAAATCACTTTCCCCGAAGGTCTTTTTTAAAGTTTGGGGATAAAAATAATCACTAGGAACTAGATCTGGTCTGTGTAAAGTAAAGTAAAGTAAAGTTACAGCCTACATAAATCCCACTGCTGGGCACAGGCCTCCTCTCATTTCTGTGAGGGTTTTAGGGCAAGGAAGTGTCCACCGCGCTGCCCCAATGCGTGTTGGCGAACTTCACATGTCTTCGAAGTATTTTTTTTTCTTTATTTTTCAGACATGCGGGTTTCCTCACAGTGTTTTCCTTTACCGCTGAGCACGTGGTAAATCAGCACTTAAAATTGCAATTAACAATTTCATTGGTACTGGCGGGGATCGAACCCGGGTTACTCGCATACTGTTATATTTACAGCGAGTGTTAACCATCTGAGCTACCACGGCTCTGGTCTGTATGTGAGTGGTTAATTTCCTCAAACTCGCAGTCTCGTACAGCAGCCTTGAAGAGCCGTGCCGAGTGAACCATTGCGCTGTCACGAAGACGCAACACCCTAGGTCCGCTTTCCTCTTCTCTTTTCGTCCATTGCTTTGGCGTAAATTGGCTGAATATTAGTCTGAGTTGATGATTTCACCGCTTTTTGTGTACTCGATCAATGAACCGCAACACCCGTAATAGTATATATGCGTAGTAGTATTCCAATGGAATCTCAAAACACTGTGGCCATGATGTTACCCACCGATAGAGTGCCTTTGAACTTCTTGGGGGTATCTGATCTCTTTATGCCACTGCGTAGGCTCCTGTTTACACTAAGGGTGTGATAGTAGTGAACCCTCGTTACACCTCCTGCAACTATCTTATCGAAAGCACTACTTGGGTCGTCACCACACAGCTCCAAAAACTTCCTACAACAGTCAACCTGAGACTGCTTTTAAAGCGCAGTGAGCATTTGCGGCATCCATCTTGCACTGACTTTTGTGAGGTTGAGAAAATAGTCATGCAATATAGCGTGTATAGTAGCAACGGATACGTTAGTCATTCTGCTAACATCTTAATTCTTACTCGTGCACGTTCTGATACAAGTTTTTCAATAATTTTCTCCTTTTCTTCTGTAGACGTTGTGATTGGCCCAATCAGGCGAAGTTTATCTTCAATGATCTCGCCGCCTGTTTTAAATTTATTTGACCACTTCTGTACGATTGACTTTGAAGGAACAGTCTTGATATACGGCAACCATTTCTGCATGGATGTTTTTTGAGTTTTTCCTTGTTTAGTGACAAATTTAATCACTGCACGGTGTTCGATTTTGTTTTCAACACTGTCGAGTCAGCTATCTCATTCCCGTCGTTTATGACTGAAGGCTATGTAAGAAGTAATGAAGGTAAAGTAAAGTAAAGTTACAGCCTATATACGTCCCACTGCTGGGCACAGGCCTCCCCTCATTTCTGAGGGAGGTAATGAAGGTATCGAGACGGAATTTCATATTTATACCCTCAGGTTGTTTCGTTAGCTAGTAATTTTTTTTAATTACTCACATTATTAGCAAATCACCCCAATAACGAGAATATATTGAACGCTCTCCGTACATTATAACTAATTCGTTACTGTAAGGTTACAGCGCCCGACTGCACTTAATATGAAAATTATTACTACTTTCTTTTTTTTTACTTTAATTTGACTTGAGACGTCATCAGTTTATTTTTTAACATTTTGTTTATAAAATAATATGAAATACCTCTGAAATAATTATAGATAACATTATTTGTGTCCTCCCTTCTAAATTAACTTATACGTGACTATGTGAATGAGCCGGTGAATCTCTGAAATTAAATCAGTAGTAAATGAAATACCTTTGTTACTAAACCACGTCCTGCATATTCGATTTTCAATCGTATCATTAGATAAATCTAGCTAACCCCCAATATATTGAAGTGTTAGACATTATACGAAAAGTTACCATATGTAAACAACCTCACTGCACTCATTTAATCGAATTGACGATATACGTTTGTATAAAATAATATGAGCTGTATTCAGATTTATTTAAAGGTTATTGTTTCTCTTGTCTTGTCACCTCTTGTGACACCCACTATACGTGTAACAATAATACATACATAATTTTATCAATATTGTGAGACGTTGTCCTCGTATGTAATTTTCTTTTTGTCTTAAACATGGTGTTTTATGGTCTTACGCCGCCATTAAACGACATTAAGACGATAATGAAATTTATTTTACGAATCTGTAATATGATAACTAGTTTTATATATTTTGTTTTACTCGCATGACATAAATCTTGCTCAGATATAGAAGCCACGGTGTGAATAACTGTATGCAGTCAAATGCCCTCGGATTTCCCATAGGAGCGATTTGTTAACAGAGAACACAACGCAACGCAAAGTAGTGAACATTAGTTGGTAAGAGAGATATAAAAGTGGTACAATTTAAAAACACATTTAAAAAAAAATGATTTATACTATTATATATATACTATGATACTGGTAAACCTATTTTTTATAGAAAAGGAAGGCCACCGAGCATGTAGCATTCCTGATCGTAAGTCACGTTCTTACTACATTTTATTCGACCGCTGAGCACATAGTTCATCGGAACTTAAGATTACAATTGACAACTTCATTGGTATCGGTGTGTATCGAACCCGGTTTGTTTGCTTACTGTGAAATTTACAACAAGTGCTTAGTCGCTGAGCTACCGCGGATCCTAAATGTGGTCATGCATGGAAGAAATTTTTTTGTGAAAATACAGTGAGAGATTGTTAACAAGCGAGTTGAGCAACAGTGCCAGTTTATTGATGCCCTTCTTGAAGAAATCAGCTGGTCGTGAAGTAACAAATTCTTCAAAGTCATTCTGTACTGCTTCTCGGGTTTTGAATTTAATTTCTGCCAAAATGTTATCAGAATTCTGAAAAAAGTTTGTAGGCGCAAGGTCTGATGAGTACAATGGATAACGGAGAGCTTCCAAACCCAGCTCTTGTAACTTGGAGACCGTCTACTGTGCAGTACGAGATCGCACGTTGTCGTGCAGGAGCAGTGAAGACGAGTGATTGACCAAAGCTGGTTGGAGACCACATACTTCTCCATTATTTTGTTTATTTCCTTACAGTACATATGCCGCAAAGGAGAAAGCTGATCTGATTTAGGCTCTTTCTTTGCGTTCAACTCAATTCTCGATGAAGGAAGGAGCACAACGTTGACCATCCCGCGGTGGTCCGGCACATCCGGCATCTTCATGCCGGATGTGCCGTTCACACAGCTCTCGGTTTGCAAAGCACTGATCTCCGTTGGCATCCACAAGTGGAGTGGGCCTGACGGAATCCCCTCAACGTGTGCTCCAGAGTTGGCACCGTTTCTAACGTGTTTTTTCGGTACTCCTACTTCCTAGGCATAGTCCCAAAATTATGGAAGACAGCTTTCGTCCACCCGATTCCTAAAAAAGGCGACCACTCAGATCCGTCATACTACAGGCCTATCGCCATCACCTCCTTTTTCTCCAAAATAATGGAATCAACTATAAACTGCCAGCTCATGCGGTACCTTAAGGATCAACAGCTGATTAGTGACCGCCAATACGGGTTTCGTCGTAGTCTATCGGCTGGTGATCTTCTGGTCTACCTGACTCATCGATGGGCGGATGCAGTAGAGTACTAGGGGGAAGGGCATTGGCCGTTAGTTTGGACATTGCGAAGGCCCTCGATCGGGTTTGGCACAATGCGCTTCTTTCCAAGCTCCCTTCCTATGAGCTTCCCGAGAAATTGTGCAATTGAATCCCCAGCTTTCTTGTAGATCAGAGCATCAAGCTCGTTGTGGACTGTGCGTGCTCCATTTACAAGCCTATTAATGCCGGCGTTCCAAAAGACTGCGTGCTATCACCAACGCTGTTTCTTCTGCATATCAATGATATGTTGCAAACCGGTGACATGCATTGCTACGTGGATGACAGCACTGGTGATGTGTATCAGGACAAATTTGTATTTGAAGTCAAGTCTTTGCTGAACAAAGTCTCGGATTGAGGGCGACTAAATCTAGTCCAGTTTAACACTCAGAAGACACAAGTGTCAATTGGAATTGGAATCCTGGGCGTCGACATATCGAGTGACGTGCAGTTTCGTGGTCACGTGGAAAACAAGACCAAATTGGTCAGTATTGCCATCTCTGGGCTAAGGCTCCCCAGAGCCAGGTTATTCCAATTGTGCACATCCAGCGCAGTACCTCGAATCGTTGACGACCAAGCGATTTCCGATCGGCTCGATTCGTTTGCGCTGCGAAGAGATGTTGCATCCCCTCACATTTTCTTTCGCATCTACCTTGGGGAGTGCTCTGAGGAATTATTCGGATTAATACCAGCAGTTAAATTTCATGAAAGCACTACGCAGCAAGCCTCCCGATACCATCCACACTATTCTGGATGCTTGGCGGTACACCACTATACGTTTCACTGGGAGTTTTCTTCCGCGTACGACCTCTCTGTGGAATAGTTTACCAACGGCGATTTTTTGGGACCGATACGACCTAGGGACCTTCAAGAAAAGAGCTTACCCCTTTCTAAAAGAATGCGACGCGCCTGCAATTCCCCTGGTTTTGCGATTGTTCGTGGGCGGCGATAGTCACTTGACATCGGATGATCCGTATGCTCGTTTGCTTCCTCGCCTATATAAAAGTCAATCTCTACAGGATGTAATAAAAACTATTTCTCTAAGGGTAATATTTTTAAGTAATCCTTAAATTGTATATTTTATCTAAATACACGGGGAATTGAAAATTTCCCACAATTATATTTTGTTTAGAGTGGTGCGTTATTGAAGACCTTTTAGAGACGTTTTACACTAATGTTCTGTTTTCATACTTAATGAGGGTATGTTTTCGCCTTTGAAAGGGACTTAAATTTTGTTTAATGTGTGGTCGAAACGAGGTGATTTTTCCCTAATCATAAAAGGGTAATAAATTTTTTGAATGAGCTTTAGCCATATAGAAAAATAGAGATACGTATGAAAAAAAAGTTGCATGTATGACGTGTATAACTTTTGTCAAGTGCACGAGCAGAATATTTTTTTATAAAACTATAGTGATATACAAACTTACTGTCCACCTGATGGAAATCGGTTCAACAGACAATCGATACCTGCATTCAATTTCAAACAAAGAACTACACATGAGTTGCATAAAGGAAGTATCCTTGCGGTAGCAGCATGTGCGTCACGGATTTTCAAATAAGGAATAGTTGGCAGGTTCACAATCACAGTTTTCTGAACAGTATTATTGAAATGATTATTGTACAAACTATTAAAAATATCACTGTCGAGTCTTCTGGATAATATGATTTAGGTCTCATAGCGGTGCGATACGCTATGTATATACGTATATACATAGGCGACCCCTCATCTTATCTCGTGTGGGGTTAAAATGGAATTGATAGATGGCTTAAGAGTAAATAGCGTTTATGAGAATATCTGAGAAATACAATAAACATTATGTGCTATACGCCGTAATACCTAATTATCGGTTTGTAGGTACCATGTTTGCTGGAGTTTGTTTGAAAATGTATACTTTGTTAATGGTTGTTTTTGAACAAGAAATTTTCGAAATCGATGTATTTTTGGACTTTTTGAGCGAATAAGAAAGTCTCCGATTGAATAAAACTATTTATACGGATTTTATCGTACTTTAAAGCACGTATGGTCCCGTGGGAATGGGGGGGGGCTGAGATGTTTGTAGTCCCAATGTGATAGTTATCCTGGCTACGTTCAGTTTTTGAATATTATTTTTTCGTCCGATTTACGCAGAACGAGCTTACACTATCTTAAAGTCCTGCAGTGGTATGCTTGGGTTTGGTTTTATGTTGTTAATTATAGGATCCGAAGAAGATGGCAGCATCTATCCATCTTCTCTATTGAAATTGGGTAGTTTTTTTAATTTTAGTAGCTTCGCGTCCTTGTTTGGAGTCAGTGTCCTTTTGCGAGGGTTTGTTGTTTATCAAATCTGATGTAATGATGGGGACGATCTTAAAGATTGTTGGTGATGTAGGCCACTGGTGTCGTCTGGGAGTAAAATAAACTAAAAACTTTTGGTGAGCGCGTGTATGATGTTCTAGTGCATTAATACGAGTAATTATATTTTCTACTTCAGCCAGAAGCGTTAATAAAACTTCTTCTCGTGTAGCCCTTTCTCTAAGAACGACTTTCAGTGCCGTTTGCACACTTCTGATCAGGCGCTCCCAAGCTCCCCCCATATGAGGGCTGGCTGGTGGTATAAACTGCCAAGAAACTCCTTTGTTTAATGCTTCGGTTATAACTTGCTGCTGTTTAATTTCTCGAAAAGATTTTCGAAGCTCAGCATCAGCACCTCGCATGTTGGTACCATTGTCGGATATGATAGTGTGAGGCCAACCGCGGCGTGCAGCCATCCTCCTCAGCGCCATAATTAGAGAGTCTGCTGTTAGCGTCGATACTATTTCAATATGAACCGCCCGTATTGTTAAACATGTAAAAAGAACACCATATCTTTTGGGTCTCTGCCTACCCACTGTTACTTCGATCGGTCCGAATAAGTCAACTCCACAAACGGTAAAGGGTCTTTGATGATGAAACAACCTTTGGGATGGTAAGTCCCCGAGGCGAGGCGGTTTTGGTGCTGCTTTTCGTATTCGGCAGACTAGACACTGTGAAGCTATGGAGCGAACTGTAGGTCTCAGATTTACAACCCAGTATTTTTGTCGTAGCTCGTTTATTACAAGTTCGTTATACGAATGAGCCGCGCGAACGTGGAAGTCCGAAACTACCAGCCTCGCTATGCGATGTTTACCATCTAGAACCACTGGGTTTTTCATATTTTCAGTGACGTTTGCCGCCGCGTTTATACGTCCTCCGACGCGCAATAAGCCGTCATTGTCTAAAAATGGTGTTAATGAACGTAAACGACTATTACGATTAATTTCTTTATTTTGTTTCAGCAAATCAATTTCAATCTGAAATGATTGTGATTGTGAGTAGCGTAACAAAAGTACTTCGGCTTTATCCATTAATGAATTGTTAATGCACCGAGTACCGGTTTTTCTACATTTTTCTATAAATAATAGCACAGATGCGGTGCTGCGAAGCAAGCGCAGCCATACGGAAAAACGGTTTGGATCCGGAATAGGTAAAGCATAAATGCTGTTACGATTTAACTCTGGTGGTTTTAATACCACAAATATTTTATCCAACTGCTCAGTGTTGTTCTTTTCTTTATTTTCAGGCTCTCGGGGCCAATACTATTCTTCCGTGTACAGAAAAGATGGGCCCGCAAACCAAGAGGGGTCCTTGTTGTAGTCGTAATCACTATTTTTTGTAGCTAAATCCGCTATATTTAAACGTGTAGGTACATAGTGCCACACATTAATTTTACTTAACTCATCTATTTCGCCTAATCTATTTGCAATAAAAACTTTGTAATTTCTATGCTCGTATATATAGATTCGTATCCAATATATAACAATCATTGAATCAGTCCAATAAAAAACACGCGATGGTTTAATTCTGCGCTCTTTTTTTGCCATCTCTTTTGTTAATGTCATAAGTTTACATAAGAGTTCTGACAACGCAAAAAATCTAAATTTTGGTTCTTAATCAGGAATAAATGTAGGTGTTATAGGCCACAGCATCCACATAATATCCGGTGGACTGTGTGCTTTTTGTCACCCCACTTGTAGAAAAACTGCCTATAAAAACAATATAGATAAACTATCATCAATTGGAAGTCAAAAGACTATAGGACTTTTTCCTGATTGGTTCTTGCAAGTTGATTAAAACTACTTTTACGGATTTTATCGCGTTTTATTAATTTTATTTTTAATACCCGAATTTTCGTGTGCTTTCCAGCACCCGTGGTCACGTGGAACTGAGGTGACTGACGTCCCGATGTCAAAGTTAACCTGGAGTACGTTCGGCTTTTTAATTATTGTCTTTGATCTGATTTACGCAAAATGAACTAACTGTGTTTTGAAGTCTTGCTTATGAGTCTTGCGTATGCTTGGGTTTAGTTTTAATTTTATTAATTATAGGGTCCCAAGCAGGTGGTATAAAAAACGCGATAAAATCCGTAAAAGTAGTTTTAATCAATGTACACTACACATCGCGTAAATATAAAAAATTATTATGCTTCTTGCAAGATTTATGAAATAAGATTGGTTACACTAATTTCATTTCGCAGCCTCCTGATGACGAATAAAAGATGTGTTTAGTAACTAACTAACGCTAAATTAACTATCACCTATGGGTACTCAAGTAAATGATATCAAATTTAAATAATTTCTTAAAAATTAAGGTCTTACCTATCTTGCGTGAACTTATTACAAATTAAAATTTGATGACAGATGTTGATGATTATGAGGATAATGATAATAATGGCAGTGGTCTTCATGACGTCACGACAATATCGTTTTAGCAAGTAGGTAAATGTTGTTAATTACAATACCTTATAACGTAATCACTTCTACTTAAGAATTGTTACAACTTACCTTAAAATTCTGTATGTTATTTTCATTTTTAATTTGTTAATTGATATACATACAATCATATTAATTTTAATCAAATCTTGTTTCTTTCGTTCACATCACACTAGCTACTAAATTTATATTGACGCTTAACTCTGATACAAAACGTACACAATGGTTCATATAAATAAAATTGCTAGCGGTTCTGAGCCGGGTCTATTAACCACAGCTGCGAGAATATCCACTCGATATGACCGCTACTTCGAGTGGCTGTGTAGTTTGCCAAGTCCTTTTTACGTTTATCGTTCTATGTACTTACTTTTTTGTTTAAAAATCGTAATTATTAACTTTATTACCAAGTTTTTTGTTAATTTTTTTTATTGTTCATTACAGAACTTTTGCACTAACAACTTCGTAACATTGCCTAATAAAAAGGCTCTTTACCATATTTACCACTCCTGCTACGCGACTTGAAAACCGGTGTTTTTCTTTTCTTTTCGTTGTTATTATGCTGCTGCATATCTCCTGTTTCAGATCTTTACTATACTCTCTCATAAAACTCACGGGATGATATGAGGCAGTGGTTATTCTTACACCGCCACCGTTCTTATTAATAGTAAAAAAAACTCTTATTGGCTGGTTTCAATCGAATTTTGTAGGTGTAAAATCTTATATTGTTATAATATAAGTAATCCACTGAAAAACTGTAGCAATAATCTTCACTGATACCTAACAACTAACATGTTAAGAACGTACAAGTTCAAATTTATTAAATAGATTACATAAAATTCCTTATAAGTACAAAGTTTTAGGGTATTTTTCCGCAGCCGTGTTATACTAAAAGATTAGAATTAAGTAGCGTGTTAAAAAAAACGGAGAAACTATAAAACTTTTTATACGTGGTGTAGCCATGCTGCAGCTATTTCATAGTTGTAACACGAATGGGTCTGCTCTTACCACGCTTCTACAGAATATCAACGTAAAATCGCAATTTAATGCTACTCGTACTGTGTTTCGTACGGTGTATCTTCAACCTCAGGGTTGACAACGTATCTTGGTACTTAATCAAGGATAGGTGTGCTCGTTTATCACAATTATTCTATTTAAGGAAAACTGCACCCTCCACAAGCGAACGGAAAAATAAATATAGAGTACCTTAACCTCATATAAAACGTAATATATAATTGTACTTACTACTTACTCGCAAAATAAATATTAGTTTTTGTAGGGATATTAATTAAATTTAAATTTTACAGTGTCTCAGTAATTATAAGTCAGTCGTTTTATGGGTATCACAACGTAGTACAATTAATTAAGATTTGTATAACACACTATTATCACTATAGACATTATAGACTTGGTTTCTCGTCTAAACTATACGTGGTTAAAAAATCTTCTAAGTACTTTAATAAATAACTAGCACAGGACAGTGACCCAAATATTTTTTAGTTTCCGACATAAAAATCATTTAGGTCCGTCACACGTCAACTCCTTCGTGTCTCGATTCTGAAGTTCACCCATTTCCTCTTTCCAGCGGTACCCAGGACAGTTATCTGGCTAACTACCCAGGTACTCTTAAGTCCGCTCGTTTCAACGCCGATTCTCGAGCTCCCATTCTTTCGAGAAGAACATAGCTAGCAACATATGTGGGTTTTTATCTTACAATAGTATTCGGCTATTTTTTCTGTTTCAATCCTCCCCCCTCCTTACAAGTCTTCGTTCGATCATTCTTAAAATCATTCGTTCACTGGCAACCAGTTTGTTTTCTTCAATCGTAGCGCACATTCATTCTTCACAGACGTGCATTAGCGTTGGCTTTATCACCGATTTGTAGATGTTGACATATAAAGGTAGGTAAATAGCTTAAGTAGAGTTGCACTACAACAGAGGGTATTTTGTTGGAATGAAAATTTACTTTTATAATAATTAAATAATTGCTTTAAAAATTATTTTGACAACCTAAAATTTGAATAGTAAGTGATTTTTTCTCGAAATTTATTTAAATTCAAACGAAAATAAAAAAGAATGTTCGTAAATTATTAAAATCAAAAAATAACATACAGTCACAGT
>DWHP01005168.1:0-12090 GCA_018247895.1 Parnassius honrathi
TATATATATATATATATATACTTTATAAGCTAAGAATTTTTCCTCAAAAAGTTAACTTTACATAAATTTAAAAAAAAACACTTTCCTGTTTTGAATTATATGATGACGAAGAAAGATACTGGAAATGATATGGTAACATTGACTTAATATTAGCCTATTATGGGTATGTTCCAAAATGTTTCCGGTATACTGGCGAATGCAAATGATGTCATTAATTGACGCCTGTCATTAATTCCACCACATTCGATACAACGAATCACCAGGATGGCGTTGATTTATGACGTCATTTGCATTTGCAAGTGTACTGGGTTCTATTTCGGAACATACCCTTATGGTCACCGTGAGTTAGGTGGTATTGGTTCTACTCGTGTAAATAATTTTTAAATACGTGGTGAATAGCCGTTTTTAAAATAAAACAAGACAATGAAAAAACACATTTTTTTATAGTTATCACGATCGAACATGAAATGTTGTGCCAAAAATATTTAGCTCATTTCACAGGCTATTCTCCTGATTTGCTGCATGCACATTGGAATTGCCATCTTTGATCCACATCTGAACAGAGATAGGTTTGAGTGACAGAGTGTTTAAGAACATCTGCTTATGAACTTGAATTTTACCTTCATTACCTTCTTTAGGTAAAAGGTAATTGAATGTGCCTTTTCGGCGAGAATATTCTTCACCTTTCTTTTTTTGAGTAGCTTTAATACGATTCACAATCCTTTAACATAAATTTTTCTTTCGCCTCAATTAAGTTTTTTCCAGAAGTAGGTATATGTATAGATCTTCTTCAAAACCATTTGCTTTGCATTATTATAATAAAAACCAACTCACTAACCCCCGTCTGCCTGCCAAGGGTGGTAACTAAATATCCTCCCTATTTGTGTGGGAGGTTTATGTTTAGCAGTGGGGTTTTGATAGGGTGTAATGAATGAAAATAATAATGAAACGTGTTGATAAAACATGAAAGTATTTTTTTGAAGGTAAAATTATACAAACACCTTTTGCTAGTGTACTCTGCTACAAGTTCGAAAGCTCTCTAAATTCTTTATAGCCTTAATATATTTCAAACGGTAAAAGAGGGTACTACACTCGTTCACAGCTGAACATTTTCCCCCTATATTATAGGTTGTCTCTTAAAGCTATAGTTGACAAATTGACTATCATTATATATTTATATTGAATACCAGCGTAAAATAGCAGCTTAACGCCGCTGTGTTTCGTATGGTGTAGAGAACCGGGGTCTTTCTTTACCGGAAGTGGGGTATCTTAGTTCTCACGGTTAATAATGCATCTGCAATTTAATTCGTTATCGAGGATAGATGCAGATGTCTATAGGCCACAGCAACTACTTACCATCTGGTGAACTGTGTGACTCGTTTGTCACCCTCATTCCATAAAAAATTGGTTACCCCTGGGTTTTATTATTTTGTGCTGTAAATAGGAAGATACCGCTGCCCATATGTTTTATTTTACTTATTCGCCGCTTACGACACTCATGGTATAGTATGGTATGATATGTTCTCTTTCTTTTACTCTTACTTTCTTGAATCAACCGAAATTATCGTTATTTTATATTTATTCATTATAAACTACTAACAAATTAGGATTAAACCTAACCTCCTCACCTAAGTGACTACCGCCACTTTACTGTAGGAAGTTTGATATGACAATAGTGACTACTGGAGAAAGAAAATTACTTTATTAACATTTAAACTGCCGTTAGTTACATTTTGAAACACACACATACGGAATTCCGTTTTGGGATTCCGTTTCAGAATTCCGTTTCGGTATTCCATTTCGGAATTCCGAACGCAGCAAGTCCATATAATGTCAATGACTCGTCACACACCCATGGTATGGTAGTTTTCCGTAACGAAATTCTGTATGTAGTATGCGGCGGACCTAAATGCAATACTCCGTACAAGGTTACTGACACGGCAGTCAGTATTAATTAATTACTATACAAATATTTTTTATAATATTGCAGTCACAAGCGAACCAACGGTCCATACCATAAGTCCCTACTGCAGCCCATGGAAGCCGGCAACTAAGTTTAAACAAATTAACAAACAAGGCTTACTTTGCGTGCTTACTTCTGAGGACTGTAATGGAATGTCTCACAGTCTTTAACTGTATTGGCTCTGTTTACCGCTATGACAAAAACATAAGGTGGCAGAAACAGGTGGGCTGGTGGTACCATCGGTACCCTTGGCCTGCCACGTAATAAAATTTATTTCATCCATCATACAGTATTTTATTCATCAGACTTGCAGGGTTTCTCACGATGTTATTTCTACTGATTAGCATCGAAGACACAGCCCGGCTCCTTACTGTTCCATGTTTTATCAGATAGCCTTCACGTACACCAGGTTTCACATCATCCGCCAGTGTCGGCGTTCCACGCGGACAGCCCGCACTTCGTGTTTCACGGCTCCGTGCACCCAAAGCTCAAGTTCTGTGGAAAGAGTGTCGAGATACAGCCCAAAGGACACGTCACTGTTGAATTGCCCAGGTAAGTTATCTCAAGGATGTACTAAATGCCTACATGCAGTTTTTGGTTACAAATGGCTGTAGGCAACCAGATTTTCCTAAGGCAAGTTTCTTGTCCTTATGATAAGAATCAAATAATAATTAACCCTAAGAACTTTAAAAGTGTGATTTTTTACGCCACTGGGACAAACGAGCGCACAGTCCATCTGAGGGTAAATGCATGCTGTGGACTTAGATGTGTTCAGCTTTCTTTGATTAAGAATCAACGTGCAAATGTTGAATCGTTTTCAGTAAAAAGGTTTTCGGTTCTACACTCACCGTACGAAACTCGGCAACATTAAGCGAATTAAGCATGCTATTTTACGCCGGTACCTATTCTATTCCGTGATACCGTGGTCCTTCTCCGGTTGAGTCGAACCATGCATTAACCATTAATATAGATGCAGCGTGGCTCAACCACATCAAACATATTCATGTAAAGGCGACAAACGATCTAACAATCCACCTGATGATGAGTGGATGCTGTAGCGCATAGATATGTACATATGTACAACCTATTAAGAATCAAAATGGCGATACGGATTAAGAATCAATATGGCGATACGTTGTTATCCATGAGGACTAAGATGAAATGTCTTGTTACAATTGTACACTTTACTTTAATTTCACAGGTGGGGCGAAGCATATACTTGGACTAATGTGAACTGCGTCGTGCACAACGTGATTGTGGGTAAGCTGTGGATCGAGCAGTACGGCGCCATGGAGGTCACCTGCCACGGGGGCGCTGCACTCAAAGCCAACCTAGTGTTCAAGCCCGCAGGGTTCAACAACCGTGACCTTCATAGAGTCGACGGCTTCATCACTGATGCTAAGTGAGTTTCAATTTATCAATTCTCGCTTGTTTTTGTTCATCATCATCATCATCACTACAGTATAAGTATGCCTACTACTAAAACACAGTTGCGAGCCAAAGACATTTATCTACTTCTTGCATGTTGTTTACTATGTAGTGGCGGTGTAAGAATATCCACTGCCCCATACCATGCCGTGAATGTCGTAAGAGGTGGAGAAACAAGTCAGGAGATGGGCAGCAGCTTCTTCCTAATAGGACCTAAAAATAAAAAGCTGCGGTTGCCAACCCGTCTGTCAAGCGACGCAACTATGGCAAATATATATCTCCCTTATGAAGCAATTTATGAGCAAAGGCTTTTTAGGAGTGGGGGCAAACCTGTATACGGTTCATCTGATGCTAAGTGACTATCGCCGCCCATGAACATCCGCAACACCAGGGGAATAGCGGGTGCGTTGCCGGCCTGTTAGAAAGGAGTAAGCTCTTTTCGTGAAGTCCCTAAGTCGTATCGGTCCGTAAAAATCGCCGGTGGTAAACTATTCCACAGAAAAAACTCCTAGTCAAACGCACAGTGGTGGACCGCCAAGCATGCAGATGGTGTGGATGGTATCGGGAGTTTTGCCGCGATGTGCATTCATGAAATTCTGCGACTGGGATTAATCCGAACAATTCCTCAGAGAACTCTCCGTGGTAGATGCGAAATAAAATGCAAAGGGATACAACATCACTTCGCAGTGCCAGTGAATCGGAAAGCATTCGGTTGTCGACGATTCGAGCCGCTCCGCGCTGGATGCGGCAAGTGGAAGGAATCAGGTGGAAGCCTATTTTCAACACTGGAATTTTAATAGGCCGTAGCGGTTGTTTTATACGTCACCACTCTATCTTTTATGGAACCGCTCTACACTTCGCCTACTGGTACGAGGGTGGCACTCGAGAACCTTTTTTACCCATCGGTTGTCGGTTCTTTGTGCTATTAAGCCGGCAATACCACTTCTGCTTATACTCATCCGTTGGGCTATGTTAGTTACTTTGGTTCTACTGCGGATATCAGAAGTCTGTCATGAAGAAAATCTATGACCATAGCTATCTCTCTCGTTTAGTGACCTTCAGCATCCTCAAATGAAAGGAGCAGCGAAAGACCACGGACCACAGTACTTTTATTGGTAAATGTCAATTATTATAATAACTGAACTGTGTGAATATTGGGTGATTTCGATCACATAATTACACTTTATTAAGCAGTTGTATGCCTAGTATATTTTGATTAAAACTACTTTTACGGAGCAACCATGGTTGCTGGAAAGCACCAGAAACGTCGCGAATTAAAAACCAATTAAAATTAAACGCGATAAAATCCGTGAAAGTAGTTTTAATCAATGTGTAGTGTTCGCGTAAATATATGAAACCTAGTGTATTTTGTCAAAGTTTTGCGACCGTTATATTGCGATTAATTTTAACTTATTTTTTATTTCCAACTTCCAACGCCTCGGGTGTTTTGTTTATTGTTTCTAATGCTTCTCCTTTTGGTAACTTCTCACATATTTATTTACGCTTTTATACTCAGCCTCAGTCTGACCTCCTATTTATACATCCATTTGTTTACAATACATAATTAATAAAATATTAATAACAATAATAAGAAATTAACGTATGAGGACGTTCAGGGTCGCTCAACGAGCTACGGAGAGGTTTATGCTCAGGGTTTCACTGCGGTATAAACTTGGAGGAGATTTTTTGAAACGAGATGAAGATTTGCGATTAAAAAGAACTGAACGTAAAAGGAACTATTTTAAATGTAAAGGAGGTTCTTAATCCGATTATATGTTGTTTTTGTACATGTTTTACGTTTTATCTCCATGTATAATTGAGAACCGATTTTAAATAGGTTTTTCAAAAGAAGCATTAAATGTGAAATAAAAAGAACTGAACGTAAAAGAAACTTTTTTAGCTGTGGAGGAGGTGCTTAATTCGGTTGTATGTTGTTTTTTGTACATATGTTACATTTTATCTTCATCGATAACTGAGAACCAATTTTTAATAGATCTTTCAAAAGAAGCATAGAAGTTGAAAGTCGTGGCCCGGGGTCAATAAGTAGTAATAATAAGTTGGCGGTGTTTTAACTCCGTGCCTCAGAAAGCACATAAAACCTCTTGAATCGGTAATCCGACACGACCGGAGAGAGGTTCTGAGCCTGATCTCTCTCCGGTCTTGCCGGATTACTGGTCCATCGAACTATGAGTGAGGGAGTAGAGTTCACCTGTGTTGGCGCTTACACTCAAACACTATGATCCTGTCCTGCGCAGATGGCTAGTCTCCGTTGGGGTGCTCATCAGTGATCTTCAGGGGTGATTTCTACAAACTAGAAGAAAATCTTCTTCACCTAAGGGTGGAAAAATAGACGATGAAGTAGCTGTTACCTGCTTGCAATATTCGGTAGATCTTTAAAGTCGACTTTTACATTTTAATAAAAAGTAGTTTTTAAGTAAAAGTTTAATTTTTAACTTTGACCTAGCTGATGAGTGAAAGTCTATGTGTATGTAGTTTTTATGTTTGTTTAATTTAAGTGTTTGTTTACAGCAAGAAAAAACTACGATTCCTTTACGGGAAGTGGACAGAGTACATTAAATGCTGCAGCGCTTCTGCTTACGAGCAGTGGGCTAAGGAGCGCGGGGAAGAAGCGGGCACCCAGCAGACTCCCTCGCACACTCCAAAAAAAGTCCTCGCGAAGTTAAACAGTTTCAAAGTGGGAGCTCTTCGATCCATGTCTATACAAGATGTAAGCTTGTACTTTATTATCCTAGTTTCTCCATAACATGAGGTTCATTATCATTCATATTAGTAAACCTTCTATTAGCTAAAATCAGCTAAAACCCCACTAAGGCGAGGCGTTTTAAATTAACAAGTATGTCATTTAGTATAGCTGTGCTGACTCTTCATTGCACTACTTTATGAACGAGTAAGTAAAGTTACAGCCTATATACGTCCCACTCCTGGGCACAATCCTCCGCTCATTTCTGAGAGGGTTTTTAGGGCAAGGAATTGTCCGCCGCACTGCCCCAATGCGTGTTGGCGAACTTCACATGTCCTCGAAATATTTTTTTTCTTATTCCTCAGACATGCAGATTTCCTCACGATGTTTTTCTTCACCGCCGAGCACGTGGTAAATCAGCACTTAAAATTGCTAACTACTATTCATTATCAATAAACTAACAATTTCATTGTTGCCGGCGGGGATCAAACCCGGTTTATAGTTTATAGATACTGAAAGGTAATCATCATTATCCTTATAGTTCATCAAAAGCCCACTGTTGAATATAATATGGCACATAAGTATTATAACAATATTTTACAAACGTCCCGATATCATTCACACCATCTGAATGCTTGGCGGTCCACCACTGTACGTTTCACAAGGAGTTTTCTTCCGCGTACGACCTCTGTGTGCAATAGTTTACCACCGACGATTTTTCCGGATCGATACGACCTGGGGACCTTCAAGATAAGAGCTTACTCCTTTCTCAAAGGCCAGCAACGCACCTGCAATTCCCCTGGTGTTGCGGTTGATCATGGGCGAGCGTAGTCACTTAAAATCAGGTGAGCCGCATGCTCGTTTGCCTCCTTTTCTATAAAAAAATGAAAGATCATATAATCAGTGTTTCATTTAGAGATTATGTAAAAACATATTTCAAAATATTTAAAAGTGTGTTGGACAGCCAAATCTTAACATTTAAGAAACAAAATTAAGATTGCCTCTAATAAAATCAATAGGCCGCCCCTTTTATTATCTATTTATTTTTTATTTTTGTCATTATTGGGAAGATGCTGCCCATATCCTGTTTTAGTTCTCGCTTGTCGCCTCTTGCGACACCCACGGTGCAAAATAGGGTAACGAATTTTCTTACGCCGCCGCGTAATGTAATTATATTGCAATACCGAAAGTTTTTAGATAGTAAATTACTTGTTCAGTAACTGTAAAAAAAAAACAATCCCGATACTCTACTCAATAATTTTATTCCTTAACAGTACTTCTTAAATACGGCAGTGGTCACGCGCTCCTCTCGTCCGAATAAACACGATGACGTTGAACAGGGACAGGATATGGAGATTACGTCAATGTCAGATGTGAGTACAATTTCATTTCTACGATATATATATATACATATAGTTACCCATTACGGATTTGACGATAGTCTCATAGTATAAAGGAGAGGTGACAAATCATCTGCATTCAACATTTATTTACCATCAGCTGCACTTATAGAATAGCTCCTTTTGTTTATATTTTAGACCTATTTGTCATTATACATTGATGTGTCATTTCGGTTTTTTAAAGTCATTCATTTATTTTGAGACCATTTACTTTGCTAATTTATCGGTTTCAAGAAAAGAATATCTACTCCCAAGTTTTGAACTAAAATATAGCCTAGATAATTCCTAGCTTTGCTCTTTAACGTTTCGCGAAGTTTCATCACAAATGGCTTAGCATAAGTCTAAATATTATGTATTATTTCATGAATTTCGTGTTAAATTGATTGTAAGTTAGTGTCTTCTTATTATTTCTCTTTCTTTTTCTTTCTTCTTCTTTCTCTTATTGTGATTTATTAAAATCTTTACGTCTTTCATTCACTTTACAGCCGTCGTCGCCATTAAAGTTATGTTTCGAAAAGTCCCTTATGCAATATACCTACCATTCCCACTGACCTCTTACCATATACAAGTATATATAGAGGTCGGTGAACATTCCTTACTATTTATAATATGATTTCTATGGGTAATTGAATAACATAATACGTGATTGTAAACTATTCGTTTTTCAAAAATAATTGTGCCGCTGGGTTTCTTGCTAGTTTTTCCATGGACAGCGGTATATTCTGAACCACTATAGGGAATAAAAAATATCCATTTCTAGTTTTACCAAATTTTCAAAATAAGACGGTTTCTTTTTAGCTAGAAGTCCGTCTGGGTTGTTAACAATTTCTAGTTCAAATTTTTTTCGTTATTTATTTTACACTTTATTATTCAAACCGCCTTATTAAAAAGTGTTACAAAAAGTGAATTTAATATCTTTCGGTATTCTCAGTCAGATTAGAAATGGATATATAGATTTGTTAAATTAAATATAGATGATAAACTGGTTAGGAAAACACTTTTGCCCTGGTAAGTACCAGCAAGAAACCATGCGTTTTTTAAATTACTTCGCGGACTACCGCGCATCGTTTTCAAAGGGTAAAAATTGCCGCGATCCACTATTAACGTTCGCTGTCGGCCAGGAGGACGACATAATCAATCACTCGATCGAGGTGAGCAGCAATAGGCGCATGCGCGTGGACAACATGCGCGCGTGGTCGCTGCGCTTCTGCGAGCCGGCGCTTGAGCAACGCTTCGCGCAGCAGGACGAGAGCACCTTCAAGTCAAACGTCATGAGCTGCCTCGTGCTCTGGCTCTTCATTGTGGCCGTGCAATATGTCATACATTATAAGTGAGTCCTTTCCAATCCAAATTCAAGTATTTATTACGTGTCATCGAGTGTCGCACGGTGTAAAAATTGAATTAATTTTCTCTGTAATGACACCTATAGTATAGCACCAATAGATTATTAAGCTGAAGTTACATTGAGCCGGCCTTATAGCTCCTGGAACCGGCAACCGATGGAGAAAAAACGTTCTCAAGATGATAGATGCAGATGAATCAGACCCATGCCTTGTGGCATTACTTGGGAGAGGCTTTCTTCAGCAGTGGGCTGTAATAATGATGATGATGATGATTCTATTCGATATCATAACCACGCTGTTAATGATGATATCTCAACGCTTTAAGTTGTTGACGAGTATGCTTACCAGTCACAAATTTTCCAAATAGTTGAGTCCAATTTTTTTTATAGGAGAGGGGGCAAACGAGCATACGGCACACCTGATGGTAATTGACTACCGCCGCCCATTAACAACTGCAACACCAAGGGAATTATAGGTGCGTTGCCGGCCTTTTAGAAAGGAGTAAGCGCTTTTTCGTGAAAGTCCCTAAGTCTCGGTTCGGAAAAATCGCCAGTTGTAAACAATTCCACAGAAAGGTTGTACGAGAAAGAAAACTCCTAGTAAAACAAACAGTGGGGAACCGCCAAGCATCCAGATGGTGTGGATGGCATCGTGAGTTTTGACAGGATGTGCGTTAGTGAAACTGACGGCTGTAATTAATTCGAACAATTCCTCAGAGCACTCCCCGTGGTAGATTGGTAGATGCGATAGAAAATGCATAGGGATGCAACATTCCTTCGCAGCGCCAGTAAATCGACCCGATCAGAAAGAATTGGGTCGTCGACGATTTGAATACCGCTCCGAGTTGGCTGCGATTAAATGGAAGGAACTGGCACTGGGGTGCCCCGGCCCAAATTGAACCGAAAGTCAATCGACGGTTCCGACTCGGTTTTTTATAGAATAAGGGTGAAAAACGAGCAGACAGTCCTTCTGACGTTAAGTCAATTCTGTGGCCCATAGACATCTATATTTATCCTCAATTGTAGATGCGAGGACTGAGATGGAATGCCAATAAAAAGGGTCTGCGGTTTTCTACACTCATATTAAGCTGCTGTTTTACGCTGGTATTCTGTGAGATCGTGTTCCTACCCTGGTCGAGTAGACCCTTTCATGCTATAATCATATGATAGCTGCAGCATAACTCTACCTTGTTAAGGCAGCGTCCGGAAAATTACTCCGCCATGTATACTTCAAAACTTGAAAACATGTCTCTGAAACAAGTGATGTCATATGGATTTGATACCTGTTCTTCACTGCTGGCCGTATGAGGTAAGCTCAAGATCGCTCGGCTAGCCATGAAGAGGGCTGTGATCGGAGTTTATTTGTGTGATAAACATGATTATGAGCATATCCGCAGCAGAACTAGAGTAACCGACACAGCTCAACGGATAAATATCCTAAAATGGCAAGTAGCCGACCATATAGTTCGAAGAAAACTTCCTTGAGTGGCAGCCTCGTACCGGTGAACGAAGTGTAAGGCAGTCATCTTGGTTCAGAAGTTGACCTCTTCAGGGTGATGATTATAAACTGGTTACGAGACATTCCATCCATTCATCAGACCTCAGGAAGACAATGTGTTCAGGCATAATGCCTGAAGTGATTTAAGTTAAATGCGTGAATGAGTAATTACCTTCAGCTCGTCAGAAGGCGCTAATGTGCTTCTCAAAGCAAATTCGCAATGTCATCTCACTTGTCAACCAAACTCTGTACGATTAACATCCTTTTGTCTAATATAACTAATTTTGAGAAGCAAGAACATTTTATGTGCACCAGTTTATCATCTAAATATAAAACAACTGCATTATATATATTACTGTTACGAGCTTAGGGTTCGTGACAATAACACTAGGTGCCGATTGAATTACCAAAATTGACACTTTAATTACCGAACACCAATTAAATACACACTAATAATTCAGAGAATTAAAATTAGTCGTAAGTACTAAGCGTTTTTGTAATGAGTAAATCGGATTATTTCAAAGTACCGACTATGTTCAAATGTGATATTTGTAAAATATCAATTACGAAATCTCTTCCCGGATTGGAGTGTAGTAAGTGTGAAAAAATTGTACATCTTAACACGAAATGCAGTGGCCTGACAAACGAACAAATCGCGGCACTGAAAGCTACCTCCAGCCTGGAGTGGACTTGCCTTGATTGCCAGTAGGAATCACCGAGACGGAACTCATCTATTATAATCCAGGAAGAAGACGATAAATGCGTCTTAATAAACTCCAAAAACTTGCTGAGTTCGATAAGTAGGGAAGTTGAAAAAGCAACAAAAAATGAAATGCGGGAACTAAACGAGTCTCTACAGTTTCATAGTGCTAAGCTAGAAGAAGCGGTCGAGTGTATAGATGCATTTAAACAAACCATTAAAGTTCTAGAACGAAAAAATATAAAGCTTACTAATAAGAACAACAATTTGGAAACGCGGGTAGCACCCTTGAACAGCAACTACAAGAAAAAGAGCAAGAAAAACTTATAAACTGCATAAAAATATCAAATATTCCCTACCATACAACAGAAAATTTCAAAAAACTGGTGGAAAGCATCACTCTAAAAACTCCAACAGCCCCTTGAAGGAATAAAATGTATTCGAAGACTTCCTGGAAGTCAAAAACAATCAGAATTATAAGTATGCATGGTTTAAGAAGGGATATGTTAAGGCACATAAGAATGACGAATCAAAAAATTACATATTGAAACCCTGCATGACCTAAATTTTCTAAGCTTTCTTAATTGTGTATCTATCCATATACCTAGCCGTAAGGTCTAAACTCATTTTATAACTTGAATTATGTAAGATGAAATCTGTAAGATATCCGACCGTCTAAATATAAATCAATTTCTAAACGATATTCCTAATCACCATGTTAATTTATTGCGCGTTCATTTTAACATCAGATCCCTAATCAAAATTTCACAGCACTTGGACAATGTATACCAATGTCAAATAAACCTATTGATGTCGTTATTCCAACTGAAGTTAATGTAATGGATAATCATTGAGCATTTGTCGTGCGAGAAGTGTTGCTTTGTTTACAGCCACATGAATAAGCCAGAAAATTATGAGGATATTGCACTTTTTGCCTCTAATAGCAATTCTGGAAGTGCCCACATTATCTTCTAAACGATTCACGTCACTCATGTAGCAATTGATATACAAGATCAGGTTGTGGCACATTCACTCTTGCCTTTTGCGCGGCTGAACAC
>DWHP01005169.1:0-12090 GCA_018247895.1 Parnassius honrathi
TTTAGATACATTTTTAAATTTTTAGATTATTACATAGTGACATATTGACGAAATATGAATAATATTTTTTTATCTTATTGACATAATAGTAAAAACTGAACTGGTTATTTGAATAAAAAATCATAAGTGCAATTAGTTTAATTTAAATTTTAGTGTTTTTAGAAAAAAAAATACTAAAGAAAGGGCTCGAAATATAAGATTTTCTCAAGGATAGTTTTCTAAAAGGATAGTTTTTTTGTCCATGAGTGACCCACAAATTTTTTTGGTAATTTAAGGATTTTTAATAGGACATGACAAAGGGTTGTCGAAAAAGGCAGAACAACGTCTGCCTGGCAAGTTAGTAATATATAAAAAATATGTGTCACATTCTTTGTCCGCGATGAACTCCTAAACTACCGAACCGATTTCAATGAAGTTTTGTAAATGTGTATTGTTTGTTCCAATTTGAGAGATAGATTTGACAATTTAAGAGGGTTTTTGTCCCTCTCAAATTGTCAATGGATTGAAAATTGTTGGTTGATAGGATTTTTTATAGGATAAAGGGTCGTCGGAACAGGCAGAAATACGTCTGCTCGGCCAGCCAGTAAATGAAATTAACAAGATACATAATTGAAAACATATTTATAACTCCTGAATAGACTAACATTTTAGGAAACGTAAATACATGTACCACAAATAAGTATAATAGAAGCTTGACAACACTTCCCTCGAGACGTAGCCACATCAGTAATACGTTATTGATTTGTCGTTGTAATACCATAGACATACACTAACCAAACAGTTAGATAATGTATTTAAGGACTAGCGACTTGAGGGCATAAACAAATAAGTCTTGCGGGTCAGTCCCCACACAGGAGCTCGCTAGTTTGGAGTTCCCCTAACAGCTAAATGTGTTTGAATGGAGCCGGTAGTTTGCGTCGACACTTATTGAATTGCATGTGACGCCAAACAGACTGTAATACGTATGTAGCTGGCCTTGCTTACATTGAAACTAATGGATTTCCTTTCTTCAACGAAAAATATTTTGTGACAGTTATAACGAGTGATACCTTAGTTTGAGCGACTCTATCGACATCATCAGAGATTTATGGGATAACATAAAACTGCATGAATCAATGTGTTTTGGGTATAAAGAGTAGAGAGCCGGTAGTTGATTTTGAGAATTCCATCTCAGTCCAGAGATTTATCTGAAGCTCCCCTTTTTTAATATTGACTGAAGGTGATTTATGAGATACCGTAGACACCACCAGGTAAACTGTTTGTTTCTTAGCCATTTAAATGATATAAAAAAATTGGCGATGTGCTTGTTGGGACACGCGTAAGGTTCTGTTCTAATGTTCTGAGATAAGCTCTAATATTTTCTTAGGTTCAAAAAAAGCAGTTTTATCCTGAAGTGTTTCATATAGTGAGACTTCTTTAATGTTAACGAGGCATTTTATTTAAGCCCTCAGGGATGACAAGACCAGGAAAAAAAGTAGGTGTCTATATGCAACAGCATCCACTTACCATCAGTTGGACTTGTGTTCGTTTGTCCCCCTTATTCAAAGAAATAAAAAATAAAATAAAATACAGATATTATGAAAAAGTATAACATATACATATACGAGCAAATAAAAGAACACATATAATTGACTTTGGACAAACACTCAAGATGTTATGATGCGTTTACACACAGGGCATAAGCTCAGAACGAAATATTATTAGAAAAATATAGGATAAGGGTGACAAACTTAGACCATTCAATGGTCAAAGGTGACAAACGAGCACAGTTCATGTGATCGATTACGAATCAAAATGCAGATGCGATGCAGCCGTGAGGACTAAGATGGAATGCCTTGTTTCCAGTAAAAAACACATGACAGCAGAACCCTAAAAAATTTGAGAAAACTCAGGATGTAGAATCCCTGGATAACGTTTTAAATCATACACAGATGTTAGCGTACAAATTATCTGTTTAAGCCCCAAGCAACGGGTGGATTCTACAAACAACATTGAATAACTCATCATTGTGGATTCATTTTGGTCCGGCATTAGCTTGTTTTACCTAGCACTAGTGTTTGGACAACCTGATTGATGTACACGGCGGATGCTCTCGAAATGTTTACACCTTCACTATCGGACGTTATTATGGATAGAACGCCGTCACGATTTAGTCTGGCAGTGGTTGCCAGAATTTATATCAAATTACTACTTAATTTTACGATTTAAAATTAAGTCTTAATCATAAAAAACGCACCAGCCGGTAAACATTTAGAAAAAAGTTTTCAAATTCAATACGTTAAAATAACGATCCCTTATATGCATTTTAATTCCAAACATACGAGTTTCCAACCATTGTGGAGGAAAGTAAAAATAATAATTCAAGCGTGACTAAATTTCGCGTCGTTGATAGCAGCTGGATTAAGAATTTTATTGAATGTCATTTGGGTGACCTCCAGACGGTTACATATTTATGTTTAATATTTTAAAAAACCGTTAACGCATTCCGAACACACTTTCCAGAATGTTATACAACAACTCGAAATTTTACAATTAAGAACAAAACCACTGCAGTTCTGGTCCACACCTCCGATGTGATAGAGAAAGGAATTGAAGAGCTTCTGAAGGACTTTACGTACCGTTTTAGTACCGTCGTTGTATTTCTATCCTTATTCGAGGTCTTGCAGTAAGGCGCTGAGGACCTATTCTAATCACGCTCAGACGTCGGGGATGTTCCCGGAATAATGTCAGATGAGATCTTGTTCCATTACTAATGCTCGTGTGTGGTTCCTACGAGGAAGTGTCCAGCTGTCCACGGAGACTCAGTTTAACTCAAGATTTCAGGATCACAGAAAATTTCTGCATTCTTCACGAAAGGTGATAAAGCTTTATTGAAGAACTACAGATCGAATTCTTTTACGCCGCGTCTTTGTGCTGTTTTTAATAGACATTACAAATCGTCTTTGCGCAGACTTGACGACATCCAGCCGCGAACAAGCCGCTTTTCGAAAAGATCACATAAACTAAATACATATTCTTCGGCAAATTGTGCAAAAGACCGAAGAGTTACCTTCAAAGATGTCAGGTCGACTGTCAGTATATCGAAAAAATTATATGAAATGTTTAAGTATTTGTTTTGTACAGTAGAGCTACGATGACTACCTGAGTACAGTAATCAGAGTACAAAATGTATTCAACTGCAGAGAGGCATAAGACATTGTATCATCGAAAATTTCCCGCTGCATTTGAAGACTTTATTAAGCTACTGAACTGGAAAGGATATTAAGTGCTCGAAGCTAATTTAGGAATTCCCTTCTTCATTGCATCTAGAACATTTTTTTAACTTTCTTGGTTATATTTTTTCCTTTTTAACAGTTCCTTCATGTGTATTTGGTTTCACTTTATAAAGTGGATAATTAAAAAAGAACTCAATATAAATATTGGAGTTATCGAATCCGATTATTGACATAAATATACAACAAATATCAACACTATGCTGATAAATTGCAAGTGTGGTTTCAGCATAGTGCCAACATTTGGAAAACGGCGTTTTTGAACATTTTACCAAAAAATTCATCCTGTATTTTTAGTATACTACCAAATATATCGATTCATAATCGATGATAGATGTAGATGTTTATGGGCTACAATATCCACTTACCATCAGGTGAAGGTGGCCATCCTAATTCTAAAAAAAGATACATATATACTAAAACCGAATTATACGTATATATTAAAAAAAATGGTTTCCAAAAGTACCATATATAATTGTAAACGGATGAGGAAAGTATGTATATACAATGGTATATTTTTCCTTGTATGCTTACAACATGCACGGATAAACACTGTGTGGTCAACATTTTACGCGCGTAGTCACGTATATGTAAAATAACTTTAATAATGAAATAATGTAATATTATTAAAAGAAAATAAT
This sequence comes from Parnassius honrathi, assembly GCA_018247895.1. Classification (NCBI taxonomy): domain Eukaryota; kingdom Metazoa; phylum Arthropoda; class Insecta; order Lepidoptera; family Papilionidae; genus Parnassius; species Parnassius honrathi. Next base: position 3,914 of record DWHP01005169.1, read on the forward strand.
GTAAAACAAATAATGATTTCTTATGTTTCAGCGAACACTACACATTTAAATAAGACTAGTTTAAACAGATTATATCGCGTATATTGACCTATTTTATATTACCGACGTTTCGAGGACTTTACAGCACCCATGGTCACGGGGGCTGAGGTATTCGATGTCCCAATGTCATAGTTAACCACGGCTAAATCCAGATTTAAAAAATTATTTTATTATCCGCGGATAATATAAAATAAGTTAAAATACGCTATTTATTCACAAAAAGTAGTTTTATTTGAATAATGTAATATTCTCAGAAACAGCTGGAACTCTTAAATTGAGAGAAATTTTTAAGTTACCAGAGCGTGACAAACCACAGCTCCGTTCATTATTCGCTATCGAATACAGCTAACACTTCAAAATGAAATAAAGGTAGTAATTTTCTTTTTATCTCAAACCACCAACACCAACCCAGCGTAAAATAGCAGCTTAATGCTGCTGTATTTCGTATGGTGAGTGTAAAGTGTTTTACTGCGTCAGTGTTTTACTGGAAACGAGGCATTCCATCTTAGTCGTCACGGGTGACAACGCATCTGCATTTTGATTCGTAATCGAGTATAGATGTAGATGTCTATAGGCCACAGCAACCACTTACCATCACGTAGTCTGTGTGCTCTTTTGTCACCCTATCCTATAAAAAAAGCCATCGTCGCTACAAAAATGCAAGCAATACAGTTTTATCTACTAGCTACTACTGCCAAATAGCACGTATTCTATGTTCACTTTCTGGGCTGCCTATAATTCACCAGATATTGTTATTTACTTGGTGTTACGCTTCGTAAGAATTTTAATGAGACTTAGCCAAGAGAAATACGAGTGAATGTACATAGTTGTACATTAATGTTTTCATTTTAAAATCTACAAACGAATTTATCTACCACATTTCATACTTGTTAACGAGTGACGTTGCTTGAGGTGGCTGCTCTGCTCGAACTTGCCATATCTTTTCACGGATTATTTCAACAGGTAATTAATTGAAATAAAACTAATTTTATCGCGTTCAAAGTAACTGTTTCACAAGCGACAAAATCCATAAAATTTGTTTTACATCAATGTAGTACATATTCGTGTTATAATTTACAGCCTATATACGTCCCACTGCTGGGCAGCGAACATATTCGTGTGAATATAAGAAATCATTAAAGGTATTTTCTTTCGTGTAAATTGTTTTGCTCAGACCGTAAAACCTCGAAGATTACAAAATATTGTTGGGTTGATTTTGGAAATACTAGAAACTTCTCATTAATTTATTCATTACAGCCAAAAAGTCCACCAAGCCTATAATATAGTAGGCCTACCCTATACCCTATCTACCTAATAGGGTACCATATACCCCACCTAGTAAGGGAAAATTTGCCATAACGGGCGGGCAAAATACCACGGAGGGACAAGGACTTCTCTATAGGCCTTTAATATCAATAATGTTTTGGGCTTAACATATTACTGGCCCGTTTTTCTCTGCTAAATTTTTCAACCGTGAGACAAGAGAGGGCAATGAATTTATTGTACTACCACCAGTGCTAACGCCATTTCAACGTAAGCTACTTACTATACTGTGATGTTTTTAAGGTCAATTTAAAATAGCATGTGTAAATACTGTCCATTTTGCTCATTTCGATGCGTTCATACTACCTTTTACCGTAGCCCAACGTCATTGTCAAGCTTACCTGCAAAAAGAAAAAATAGGTGATTACTAAAATGTAACATTTATAATACTTACTAAACAGTATTATAACATCGACGCTTATGGGCGGCGACATTTCGCGTTGGGACGGTTTTCAACATCTTCATCATCAGCCCGTAAAAGGCCATTGCTGGACTTTGGTCTGTCTCGTTTCAGAGACGATTTGCTTTGATCATCACGCTTGGCAGGCGGTCAGCTTCACAGCAGATCGCAGAACAGAACGTTTTGCACCGTTGACGATATCTGTATACTTCACGCCCGATAAACCCGAAATTGTTTTATACCTCCATCTATGGAATATCACAAGATTTTTTTGACATCATACGAAACGAAGTTCATCGTACGAAACTTTATACGTGGTAGAGCTATGCTGCAGCTATATTAGTAGTATTATAATATAGTTGTAGCACGAATGGGTCGGCTTGACCCGGGAAGGACCACGCTCTCACAGAATACCAGCGTAAAATAATAGCATAATGCTGCTGTGTTTCGTACGTTGAGTGTAGAAAACCGGAAACCCTTTTTACTGGAAACGAGACATTCCATACTTAGTCCACACGGGCGACAACGCATCTGCGTTTTGATTCGTAATCGTGGATAGATGTAGATGTCTATGGACCGCAGCAACCACTTGCCATCAGGTATCCTACAAAAAAAAGAAACAGAAGTAAGCTGCTGCGTTTCATAATATGAGTGACATTTGTATTTCACGTTATTATTCTTTTGCCAAGAATATATTATACTACTTTATATCGTCACGTCGGTGTTCTAAGAGGCAACAGAGAGAAACCTAATTAGAAGAAGGGCGACAGCATTTTCCTTATTATAATTTGGAGTTGGTATCGGGAATTTTGATTAAGCGGTTGCCGGCCAGACTTCCAAGCGTACAACTATTGCGTAATTCCCCATAAAATGCAATCTATGGAGGTCTGTGTGCAGCAGTGGACATTTTCAGGCTGTACTGGACGGTTCTTTGCGACCGTCGTCCTTCACCTAACAACTCGTACCATTCGTGTCACAGTCATAATACGCTGTCATTTTAATGCGAAAGGAAAGGTTTAAGGGAATATTAGTAATGTTAAATAGCATTGCTAGTATATTGTTGTGTACGTGATAGAGCCACGCTCTTACAGAATACCAGCGTAAAATAGCAGCTTAGTACTGCTGTGTTTCGTACAATGAGTGTAGAGATCCCGAGACCCTTTTGCATTTCATTTCAGTTCTTCAGTTCAGGGGTGACAATGCATCTGCATTTTGATTCTTAATCGATGATAAATGGCCATGGGCCACAGCATCCACTTACGTGGGATGTTTTCAAAGCTACGAATAGACTATTGCTTGTGTTTTAATTACCTACATCTATGGCTTCATCATCACTAATAATTATATATGTCGGATTTTGTTCAAACTCTGGATTATAGTAAGCCACAAAAACGCAATAAGTGCACTGTAAACGTGTGTAATAAGGTCAATAGCCTACACACACACACACACAAATAGTTTTCTATATTAAGTTCGTCACGAACGTGTATTCCGAACCAAACAACACGCAAGATTAGACATTTCTGTAACATAATTCGAACGCCGCGCTTGTAAGCGATAAGGCCGCCAATTGTACCTTTGTTTTTTTAATTTGTATTTTTTCTCTTATTTATCGGGGTACAATAAAGTATATTTCATTCATTCATTCATTAAAGTCCTGAATATTTAACTTAAACACAAGGAAACTTGCAAGGCGTCTTTAGAGGTTAGCAAAACTAGCTCGCTTTGGCATAACAATGTACTACCGAGTTACTCAGCTTCGTCCATATTTTTGTTACATTTTTTTCTTTGGATAATGTTTTCCTTTTCTACAGCGTTCCATAATCACTCTGATAAATTTTTATAACACATGTATATGTAGTGCAGAAGCGAATAGAAGTAATTTGAGGTGGCTGCTATCTTCCCGTTGAGAATTCGATTGCAGCAATGGATACGTATTTGAAATGTCTATAAATAATGGATCGGCGTGGGTGCTTTTCCAATAGCATTGAATGCCTATAAAATGTTGCCGTGACACGTGAAAATTTTACAGTTGAGGTAACATTAAATAAAAATTCATAGACGGGATTATTATTGTTTGTTGTTTCTTGTTTCTGTGATTAATGAGGAATGATACTTATAACTTTCGTCCTTACGTATAATCGTTGATTATCGTTTACCTACTTAAATTAAATACAAATTTATTCAACATAAAATTTAACCGAATTATTAGTAATGTATTATAAAAAAAACCAACAGGTATTAAAGTACGAAAGGTTACCAAATTGTTTCTGTAATGTTGTCGCCAAGATGGTGCAAATTGCTCGAAGAGGGGAGGGTCAAGAGTACTCGGATACCTAGACGTGCATGTATGAAGAAGATAATGAATCCGAAAGAAACGAAAGAGGTATGTAAGGTTCGTGACACTTGGCGATCTGTTCTCTCTGGCTACCCCGTTAGGGATTGTGCGTGAAGATAAGTAAGTAAGTAATTAAGTAAAAAATCGCAATGACGCCATATTAATGGATTCCACCCAAGCAAAACCGAAACGGGGTGCTAGTTAAAAATAGTATAACAATAGTGTTTTGTCGTGTCCTTTAAGGCTTCGTTCAACCGTGGACTCACGGAGGAGGATCAGTGAGCTAAAGTGGCGAGGGGCTGACCGTATAGCTCAGCGAACCGAGAACCGATGGTGAAGAAAGGTTCTTGAGTGGCAGCCTAGTACTGGCAAGCTGAGTATAGGTCGGCCCCTAGATAGGATAACGACCTGGTAAGACATCCAAGAAGTCGATGGTTGCAGGTGGCTCAGGACCGTGTTTTGTGGCATTATTTGGGGTAGACCTATGTTCAGTAGTGGATTTTTTTAATGTGGTGTGAAGTGAAGCGGATATAATGTTGGCGAATTTTCATTTATATTCAAAAGCACATTGAAAAGGCGTTTTAAGAAAAGAATAAATATGACACCGACATGTCAACGTTTATTTACAGCTATCTTATATTTTATGTGTAAAAGGCAATTCAATCTTCGAACTTGTTCAGAACTACGACGGAGTGTCGCATTGTTTTAAACGTCTACGAATATAAAGTTTCTGTTATTATTGAGATTTTTTGCTTACATTTTTACAACAAAAGTTTAAATTCAAAGATGACACTGAATGGGAAAAGATGGAAATCGTTACAAGTAAATGGCTCTTAAATAAAGAGGTACTACTTCTTTTATTTAACATTTTCATGTTTTACCTATTCGTTGATTACTTTTGTTTTGTTCGGTAGTATTTCAATATTACCTTTATATCAACAATACCGCTAGGTATATTTCAATGCGACGGTTAATCGATGAGTCGCTATCTGCAATGTATTCTATATTTACGTAAAGAAAAATCGATAAAACCTTACATTGTGGCTTTATTTTTAAAATGCTAACCTTAAATATTCGAATTAGTTTTATATGGAGGAATAAAACAATTACTGCTTCATTTATTTAAATTAAATGGTGATGTGTAATGTACTAAAAACTAAAATTATTATTTATATATAGTTTGTGAGTATGTGTGTGTGTGTGTGTGTGTTTGTGTGTGTATTTAAGCCAACGTTCTACACAAACACCTGTGAGCCTCTAGAACGCTATTTATTCTCAAATCACCAGTACAGCTGGGTTAGTGTCGATTGCGGCAAATCCTCCTTGAGCCACTGCTGGGACTGTATTAATCCAACAGTGGAATAATGTAGACGGATGATTATAAACCCAAAAGCAAGTAATTTATAGTAATGATTGCGCTGTTAATTTCAGGTTAGAAGAGTTGGGATTCATTACAATAATAGCTCAGGACTATTATATCATATACCAAGATAATAATAATAGCGACAGGACAGGAAGCTCAGGACCATGTTTTATGGCATTATTTGGATGAGGCCTCTGATTAGTGGTGGACTTGTAAAATGCTGTAATGATGATGACTGATTCAGCCAACGCAAGACAATGCTTTTCGCAACAATTTAAGAGTAGGTATAGCACAGCTTTTCTGTTGCTAAGATTATTTGCGTCTACGATAACATTTATTCGTCGAGAAATTATCTACGCTATTAGCTCTGTATCTATTCTAGTATAACAACTTACTTTTAACAAGTAAATTAAAAAAACGAAACCTTTATCAAATAAGTTTTTTAGTTACAAATGTTTCCGTTTCACATGCCACTGTCGGTGAACAACTTTTTTTCATAATTTGCAAACTTATAAATGTACTTGAGAGTTCGGAAATTGGAAATCGCAGATGAAATAATAACAATACTGTACAATACTGAAACATTGAATAAGTACAACGTACTTGAAAATAGCACAAATGTGTTTTTGTTAAAGTTTTAAATGCAACACGAATTTTCAATCACATATTGCCAAAGAATACATAATAGTAAACGTAATATTACAGAGCGTACCACAAACATAAAAGATATAATAATATTACCTATTTATTAAGCTAATATATAAAGATAATAGAATGTCTTTTATTTGTTTAAAGCAGTAGTAGCGTACATTTCATAATAATTCTGAAGGTGACAAGCAATCACGTGGTATGTAATGTAGCGCTCCATTTATAACTGTCCTAGACTAAGAATCGAGTTATAAATGCATCGTCATCCCTAAGACTAAGATAAAATGAATACAGTACGAAATAAAAAAGAAGGTGCTTATTGTAATTTCACTCAAGAATGTATAGGCTCTATTTATTCCATCCATTCGTTACAGCCAGAATAGTCCAATGCTGAAAATATGCCTCGCCCATAGATCGCCGCATATGGGGGATTGTGTTGCAGTTGGCACGCTCGTCACGCAGTTTGGCAGCCGCAGTTTTTATAATTTTGAGTTGTTATCGGGACGACGCTGCAGTCTATCTCCAGTTTCAGCTTCCTTCTGTCACCTTTTACGAAACCCACGGGGATGATATGGTGTAGTGGGTATTCTTACACCCCCACTAAGTGGCTGGGCGAGCACTATTCAGCACTATCAACACTAAACGTATTCTGTTTTGTCACGAGTGTGTTCACCTTAGGGCAATGTTTTGCATAACTTAAATATATAAATGAAAGTAAAGTGACGGATCCTAGGCAGATAAGTAGTCCGGTCACCGCGTGTGTCTTTAAATTGAACATATTTGTTACGTCCGATGTTGTATCAATTACTGATTTTATTTTTTTCTGGGGTCAACGGCATGCTGCCAATGCAAGTAGACATGCTGCTTGTTCTGAGTATTAAATTGGACAATCTTTTATTGTAAAATACAAAAGTGTGGTCTACATTACAGCTTGCTTAAGTAGCTTGAATTTAACAATCGTATGGATTTATTCTGAAGAACTTCAAAGTAAACTTAAAACGAAAATCAACAAACATCTATTAACAAGAGTATAAACTATTTTAGAATGAAAAGGACGTGCCTCTATATTTCATTATGACTATTTGACATTTAAAATTAATTAAGTTTAGGAGGCATATAACGCAGCTATATTCAACAATCTAAATTATTATCTTGTCTATTTTGACATGCTCATAATTAAGCACGTAGACGACTAGAGGAGGGAAAGATCTACTATTTTAACATTAATTACCCAACCTAGATTTAGTTCAGTTGGGTTCAGTTAACGAATGTATACTTTTTGATACAATAAGGCGTTACTTTGAGGAAATTCATTATAATAAAGATATTCATATTTAATTCGCAACCATCCGCTTAATAAAATACACTGATGTGTCTTACCTGGATTGAAGAGCACCTCCCACCCTCCCTCAATTGCGTGCACTAATCCCGTCACCACTAGTCCCAGCTCCACCACTCCCAATACCACTTAGCGGTCAGCCGCCGTAGAGTCTACATCACCTGAGGATAACTCCTGAAGAGACCAAACACGTGTGGTTTTCTCTTCGATGGTGTGTTTTTCCTGGAATAGTGGTATTGGGAGTGGTCGTGCCGCCCCCGTCTCTATCAAGTCGTCCGTGAGCGAAAAAAATTGCTCGTAGTCCGCGACACAGGAGTCTAGGCTCCCTGTTCTGCATCCGAGGCCAAAAGCTCTGTGCAAGCCTCCCCCACTACGGCCCTTCGGGCCATGACCTGCTCGAGCCGCTTAAACTATGGACCCGATCGGGTCGCCCTATCAAGGTCTAGGCATTCGCCGTCCAGCGCAGCTCCGCCTGCAGGCGAAGCGCTGGTGGCTTGTGCGATGGCATCACTACTAAATACCAATTACTATTAGATTAAATTAAACATGTAGTCAAATAGCTTGCAAATGTTCGAAAATACTACGCTTTATTTAAAACACACATGACATTCTTCTTTGTATTGTATTGAGTGGAATAAATATTTAAAAAGAAACGCTAATCTCTTTTAACTAAATGACAGCAAACAGAGAGATATAAAAATAATACTTAATTTACATAAGCAATAAT